>JAQOTN010000046.1:0-203179 GCA_028554745.1 Blastocrithidia nonstop
ACTCAACAAGTAAACACAATAACAACTACAGCAGTGCTACATAGTAGGAACATTAATCTCAATAAAGATCATCAAGTGAATAGCAACCATCTCTACTTTCCTCTCCATCTTCATCATTATCTTCCTCAATGTAACAATCTACTGTACATTCGGGTAAGTTACGATATAACGGAGTAGTGTTTAATGAGATGCGTGCCGTCATGACAGATCCATCACAATACTTCACACGAGAATTACTGGCTAATATGCTACCTCGAACGCACTACATCTTTGAATCTGGAGGTATACCCACATAAATTGTTCGCCTTTCTTATGACTAGCTCAAATAATTTCATACCACACATTATCACCCGAGTAATAGTGTGGCCATCAGTTATGGCTGCATTCACCCGTCTGAGCATATATAGTTATTGAACGAATACTACAGTCAGTTTTAGTTAGCCAAGCCTGTAACCATTCCTCATCTCCCACACGAGTGCAGATTTCGTAATCCGCGTAAAAAAGCGAGTAGCGGTTTCTGTGGCTTTGCCATAATCGTAAAGCTCCTTAATTGATGTGGTCTCGTACAGTATATTAAACTCACTCCTCACACGTGGACCAAGCTCACCTATTTTCAAATCTCTCATTGAATCGCACATTGGCACTGAGTTTGTGCCGATGCAAGGGTATGACTACACCCTCTCTACCCCACTATTTACCTATGGTGTGTGTGGGGTAGATGAAAATCGTCCTAATGTGTAGAAATAAGTGTTATATGGGTTGAGTAATGCATTGAAAGAGGTAACGATTAGTGGTTTTGATGAGCGTCGATTGCGTTCAGTTGTGTTTCAAGAGTAACTACGACAGCGGCACCGAGCGGCGTAGTATGGTTTGCATGAAATAATTCATTTATGTACGTTAGCTTTGTGTAAGCCGCAGTATAATCCGATTCAATGATGTGCTGACTTACCTCACCTGAAAACAATTGTGAAAGATAACGGGCAGATATTGCTGAGTCGAGTAACAAACGGCTTACTACATAACTCACATCGAATTATCTTGTCTATTTCTGCCAAAGAAAGTCATCTTACTCATATTCAGCATAGAGTACACCAAATGGAGTAAGAGTTAAACCAAAATACATAAATGACTTCGTAACATAGTAGACGTGAGATTGCATTGCGTAATAGTGAGAACAAAGAACGTCTACGTAGTACTCTGTTAAACTCTTCCAACACAACGGCTAATGTACTGCCTTCGTTAGAGTTACATGACATTCCTACCGCCTCCTTTGCGTAGCCAGAACCAATTCGTAGTTCTCTCCCAGTGCATGGAAATGTGTACACTATCCCGTATCACACAAATGGTCTCGTCTACGTTCATGGACTAATTCCATACTCAGCTTAATTAGCACATGCAATGACAGATGGACCTATTGAATCACTTCCTCAAAATTACCCGTATCTAACTCTGAGGCTGTAGGTTTGTTGCTGAGCCGCACTGGAGCAGGACCGTATAACTTCAAAGAACACTCTATTGCCACTGAGTTAGTTTGCAATGGCTTTTCATTCTGGAATGTGTTGAATGAGTCCTACATGTACCCCAACACCACGGTAGCTGGATTAGGGTATTCGTTCTACACCACACGAGACAAGCTGCGTTAGGCTTTATCATTACTTCGATTAACGTTACTCTCTGCTCGAACCAACCCAAATGACCCACAGGTGTTTTCACGAACACTGGCATTGCTGAAGATGGCCTGTAGTGATGCCATTCAGAGTTTGCAAAATGAAGGAATGCGAATGGCCATTAGCAACGCAGTATCTCGCCTGACACGACGAGGTGAGGTGCGAGAGTATTGATACGGACTCACCGCATCACGGTATGCCTCTCAACTATTGGAAATGCTTCAGGGTAGTGCATAGCACCGTAAAGATATTATTTACAAATTCTTATCAGACTTCCGAAGTGCCACGTCTGACATTGCGGCAGCGGTGACACGTGGGGTGCACTGAGCTACGTGTGAGACAGACGCCCAGGAGGAGGTGTCGATGCATTTGCGTGATTTTTTATCTGGCTTTCCGTTTGCCCCGCACACCACCACCATCGCCTCCTCTCAATTACACCTGCCGCGAAAGAAACTCTTTCGTAGACGAACATTACACGTGAGTGAATTGCTGCCGATTGACACTGCCTTTGTTGCGTATGCAATTCCGAATCAGTTAACATGAACCGATCCTATGCAAGCTGCTGTACGTGTAGCGTGTTTGTTGTTAAGCAATGAATATTTACATGAACGTATTCGTGAAGAAGGTGGTGCGTACGGCTGCTCGGCGATTGCAACACTCTATGAAGAAGTGGGTGGGATAACACTAAGTAGTTTTCGTGATCCTACTCCACAACGCACTGAACAAGTATTTATGAGTGTTTCAGAATGATTGAGTGAAAAAAGTAATATCACGTAGGAACGTGTGAAAGAGGCAAAGTTGCGTTTGATTGGATTAATAGACACACCATATGCAGCAGACAACTTTGGTACTGCATTCTTTTACAATGATGTGCGGCAAAGTATGAAACAAGAGATGCGTGATCGATTACTAGCAGTTACTCCTACCATGGTACAAGATGTGTCATAGTTGTTTAGTCCTAATGGACATGATGTGATGAGTTTACTAGAATCACTTTCTCCTGAACGGTCAACTAAACTGCCATCACAACCAGACATCATCAATGTTAACAAGAATAAACGAAACTTGTAAGGTGCTAATTCTGTAAAAACGACACATGTTGTTATATAAACGTGCATTAATTTACATTGTTTTTGTTATTTATATGTTTAGCTTATAATCACATATGGAACTGTGATTATAAAAATTAATATACATTATTTTCAATCTCTCTTGTTATTGTTATTTATTTTCTACATACTACAAAACTAAGCTATAACATTTAGTTACTTTACCTGCAGAAAGAAGTGTTTGCTTTTATATATAGTTTATCTGTAAATAAATAACTTTTTCTCTTCAGGACTGGGCAATAAATATTTCATCTAGTTAACAATACAGAGATACAAACAAACACTTTCATATAGTATGCATGTGTGCACTGTGTATTGTTAACATTGAGTGCTTGCTTCAAAATGCGATCAGGATAATTAGTAATAATGACGTAACAACTTCATTTTTACTTTTAACTATTTTGCTGTCAAGTTTCTCCTTTTTCTCTTCATGGCATCTTGTGCATGATTACTGTCATCACACATGCATGCTTTACTTATAAGCAGCGATATTTGTTCACTTAACTTTGTAATGTATAAATCATCAAGAGTCAATTTCAAAAGTATGTATAGTAAAAAGAACATAGTGTGGTAATATTTTATTATAATGTATAGATATATCACAACACGTAACTATATACATTATAACTAATATTTGCACTTTTGTACATCTCGCACATCATACCTTTAACAAACAAAACTTTTTTTGATAGTCTATTTTTTTTGTATTAATTAAGTTTCATAAATCTAACTAATTGTACTCTTTTTGATACGTATATTTTGTATAATTATATTAATCACAAAACGAACTTTTCTGCCTTTACTTTTGACTATAACCTTGTTTAATTTAATTATAGACAAATGTTTGTTGTGATTGATAAATAATGTTATTTAATTTGATGTGTAAACTATTTTAGCTGTAAATTATTATAATTTCGAGCACAACAGTTTTACTATGTTTAATGACATTTAAGCACAATGCTGTTTCCAACAACAGGTAACAACTGATTACCCTTTTAGCATCAATCTTGCCTATTTTTGGTAAATGTGTCTTATTTTAATAATTATTTTTGTCGAAATGTGAAGAGCACATTTTTCTTTTATTTTATTAAAGTTAAAAACATTGCTTATAGTTTATTTTGATCATAATGGGTGACTAAGTTCGAAATATTGTGACAGACTACAAGGTGTCATGGAAAAACAGCATCTTCCATGATGCGCTGGTGTCTCGCTAAGGTAATTACGGATTTAGCATGCACAGTGAATTGAATAATTTTAATAAAAGCCAGTAGAACGATAATTAATTTCAAGTTAATAATCCATCACTTCCGAACTTAGCAAAACATTAATTTGTATTTATGCCATCATTTACAGAAAGCATTCCGTAAATTGTTCATTGTGAAGAACAAAATGATAATTTTGTTACAATTATAGCACATTTATGATAGTCAGCTTTGTATATGCTATAAAATGTTTACTTTGCTCTAAAAGTTTCGTTATTGGTGGCACTGCCTCTTGTTTATCTATGCAATTCTAGTCGTACAAAATCATTTTTCTCTACGAGATCGCTTGTAGCTGTATGAGGTTTGGCAAGTTGTCGATTGTACCTGGGTGAACAAATCAATATGGCTTTTCTAATATACGGAGCTTGTATATGAATGTGCATATATGGTACAATAATGAATGTTATTGGTACAACTCAGCATGAAGCAGCATGGTGATGTTTTGCAATATTTGGAATGTTATTTGCATCTACATTTACCGGACTACGATCCCGTCGATTAATGATTAATTTTACAATTGTCGTAATGGTACTTCATCGATCACCTCGACAAGAAAACATATCTACTTATTCTGCGCTAGTAGTGAGAGATATTTTCATTGGCACAACTTTTGCAGTTGTACAAAGTTTCTTACCCTACCCGTTGCTTGTTACCCGCAAAGTAGATGAAATATATGCAAATTTGTTTATTCGAGTTTCAATGATTGCTCAACAAATACGTGATGGGGTGTGATCTGGACGAGCCTTTTCAGGTTATGTAAATGCAGCATTGAGTGCGTGTGATGAATTTAGTACATCACTGTAAGGTATTCCTGCATTGCTATCGTACTGTTCATATGAACCATTTGAACGAAGTTTATGAAATCAGCTTCGTTACAAACGTCTTGCCTTGCTGAAACGATTACAAGTTATTCTCTACGCAACATGTACCTCAGCTCGATTAGTTACGTCCATGACTACCGCACAAACACGTGAGAGTAGTTTGCACTGACAGCGTATTCTACGTCATCCTACAGAAGAGTATTTGGAAGCACTACGACTCACCATGAAAGAGTTTGGTACCTCATTGTAGCCAGCTAACACCATTGAACGGTGTCATTTTGATGATTTGCAAAATAAGAAAGATGACTTGATCAAGGCGATTCAAGATTGTCGATCGTGAGTAGGCCGTAATAGTATGGAAAGCACCAATGCGGCTGCATTTTACTCATTCTTGTATTTTCACCTTATGCTAGCACTGCTGTCGGAAGAGATGCGAACATTTGCGGAGCAGATGAACCACTTTGATCCATCTAAGTGTAAAAGCACATGACGGAGATGTGCATAATTTTTCGTGCTAGAATTATGAAATGATCTTAAGAAAAATCAGATAAATCGTTTCTTACTTCGTACGTAGTAGTCACGAAGAGCACTGAAAGATGGTTTCAAGTTGACCTGTGCCTATTGTGCTGCTGCTGCATTTACACTACGCTTGAACGAAGACAATACTGCAGATACATATTACTTTGGGATGTCTATAATTATTGGAATAGGTTTACCTACCGCATCGTAAAGTTTTGAGGTAGGTATTTTTAGAGTTACCGGTATGATGATCGCTGTCGCTGTTGGTTTTCTTGCCCGTTGGCGTACAAACTCATTTACACAGGCACTTGCTGTACTTACAATATGTTGCTTTATTGCTGTGTGTTTTCGCGCTAGTGGACGATATATGCAAGTAGCATTTTATGCATCGTTTACGATGCTTTCCGCGTATGGCATTTCAGTTAATCAAGCTTTGATGGTAGCACGAGTCGTTGATAGCACCTTTGCAGTATTGTCATATTTTATAATATGCGTGACATTATTTCCCATCAATCCTGTACGTGTGCTATGAAACAAAAGAGCTGAAACTCGTAAAAATCTATCCTAATGTATTACATTGCTTTCATCAGCTTCAACAAATCTGTTTGATAAAGAGAATTCTGTAATTGTAGACTAATGGCTAAAAATCGTTCAAAACAGAATGTAAGGTGCAAAAGTGAAGTTAATATAGAGTAAGAGTTGAATAGGGTTTTCTTCTAGTTAGCCCATTGTACTCGGCAAAGTATTTCCAACTACCCATGTAAAAGAAGAGCAGGTACAACTTCAACATCTAACGTCTGCTATTGAAACCTGATTGTTTGGTTTACAATTACTACACCGACCGCGCGATGTAGAAGTTAACCCAATTATCAAACACATTATTTTATAAATTGCACTATTATTAAAGAATATTGAACAGCTAAGTCGAGTTATTTTCCAAGATTTAATTGACTGTACAGAATTTGCGCGTGAATGAGCTCCGATGCACACGGTAGGTAGTATGACTGATTTTATATAGTGTAAACAGCGATTCGAAAAGATCTTTCAGTAGATTCATAAGTAAATGATGAAGGTGCAAGATGAACGTGTACGCCGCGAAATACGGCGGAGTTTACCAGCTAAAGAGCACTACGGTGATAATTTTGTTGGGTTGGTCGAGTCGTCAGTATCAAAGATATAAAATAGAGGGTTTGTACCTGATTTTGCGACATTACATGAAATACAAAAAATGACAAATTTTTTTGAATTACCAGCAAATAATCCTGATGAAATTGAATAGGTCGAACAAAAGAATGATAATCAATAGTATATGAAATCTATCATAAAACGTAGAGTAAGGAAAGTAAGTACAAGCAAAGCTAACATTACACACAACATTACTAACACAGCCAATAGCAAGACGTAAGTTATTTAAGATAAGAATAATGTAGTTTGTGAAGAGGAACCGCACACATCTAACGCGATATAGATAATTTCACCTACCACTAGCGTAGTCTCATCGACTATCTCAATAAACACACTGCAAACTGCATTTGGTGATACAAATATAGAAAATGATCGTTAAGATATACCGTAATCGTTAACGTTGTAAACAGCAGACCGATTGTAGGACAGAATAACATAGTCACCAAAAATGTACAAGTCCAATCTGTCTTTTCGAACTCCTGTTTGATCATTACCAGTTGACACGGATGTTACTGCGTGTACGGTAATATTAGTGTCGATGGTTGCTATCATGTCAACGTTAGAATAGCTTGTGCCACACATGTACGTTTACAACGAGTTTGCACGAAGCAGATTAGAAGAGAAATCATCGTCAATAACTGATTTTTTTATGCATCCTTCCGATTAAGCTAACTATTATATATTTTATAACTAACAAAATTTAATAAAAAATATACTTCCTACTTTAAACAACTAATAAGACAAAAAAAATACAAATATTTTTACTTATTTTTATGGATTTCTTTTTAATACACAATTAAATTATTCACTTATTTTATAACTATACTATACCTTTGCATCCATTTTCTTTATAAATGTTTTTAATTATTACACTGGATTTTAAGTTATTATTAATTATAATAAAAAAACGGGTTTTTATATTCTACTTTAAAACGTTATTTACGTGTTTACTGTGTTATTTATTTTAATTTTTTTTAATGTTAATTCAGTTATTTGACACTATAGATATTTATATTCATTTTTCTATTACATGATATACTGTATTTATTCAAGGATTGATATGATGACTTTTTTATATATCTGTTATTGACAAATATTATTTCATGTCATTCTTTATTCAATCAAATGATAATGTCAAAAATTGTATAAAGTATCTATTTGCATAAACGTTTATTATCAAATACAATTGTCTTTAGTCAATATGAATGTTTATTTGTCACTTTCACTTACAATTATATTAAGTATTTTCTTTTTGTCTCTTTTTTTGTGGTAACATTATTTTTTTAATCACAGTTCTATTTTGTATATATAATTAGTTATTGTTGTATATTTAATTGCTCATACTTTAATTTATCTTTTTTTTTGTAAAAATAATAATTAAAATTGATTAGTATTATCAAATTTGATTAACTTTATTTATAATAGTAAATTACCACTTGATTTTTTTTATAAATAACATCTATTAACTATTAAACTAATTAATGGAGTTACTTTCTGATATTAATATGGATAACAGTTCACCAAATTAAATTTCTTGATTGAACGCGTAAGACGTTAGCTCTAATGCTAATGAATAGGTGTTGTTAGCTTAGCCAATAAACTAAGACAATCTTTTATCATTCGTGTCAATGCCACCACAGCTATCAATAACGAAAGGCTGCAATTAATTCTCAAAGAAATTGCAAAGATAAAGTAGTAATTGCTGAAGTTTTGATGATGAAAATATTAGAGACGCAAAAGCTATGACAAAACAATAAGATCTAGTTTCCAAACTTTATAGAGGAAACAATATTAGAAAAACTAATCACTATGAAGCTAATTCAAATTAGAGATGTCGTAAATTTGGTCAAACTTTATAGTAGCTATGTTCTTAAAATATTGTAGATACAACAAATACGAATGCATATTATTTTGAAAATTAGCTATGCAAGCCTCATCATGTTTGCTCAAGTGGCCCAGATGTGGTGCATATCTCACAAAATTTGTAGTAGGATACCGTGACATTTGAACGGGTAATATACATTCTTACACATGCCATGCACTCACTATATTTTGGCATCAAAGTAGCTTTTTTCGTCACTCTTCCACTATGTCTGTTAGCTTTTAGTGATGGAGTGAAAAATAACTTTAAAGGTATTGCATTACTTCCGGTGTGAGGTACAGCGAATTCGGCGGTGTATCTTGGACAACAAATGTGCAATATCATCTTTGTCTACCAATCTACGATTTGAATGATAGTATGAGGTACATTTACCGCAGCAGTTGGTGCCCATCACAACGAACCAGTATGATGATGTTTAGCATTTGTCGGAATGATGTTTGTTTCTTTTTTCACCAATTTGCGATCTCGTAGATTGATGATTAATTTTACAATGGTAACAATGATGATTGAACGAATTCCAGGTAACAACAGTATACTACATCCGGTTGAGGTGGCGTCAAATATTATTATGGGCTCGACGTTTGCCATGTTACAGAGTTTTCTGCCATACCCGTTGCTCGTAACACGAAAAACAGATCACGTGTATGATCAAGCATGACGAGAAATGGCGAGAATAGCGCGTTTGTTACGTGATGGGGTGTGATCTGGACGAGCCTTCTCAGGTTATGTAAGTTCAGCATTGGGTGCGTGTGATGAATTGGGAGTAGTAATTGACGGTATACCAGGTTTACTGTTTCTGACCGCATATGAGCCATTTGAATGAAGTTTATGAAATCAGCTTCGTTACAAACGTCTTGCCTTGCTGAAACGATTACAAGTTATTCTCTACGCAACATGTACCTCAGCTCGATTAGTTACGTCCATGACTACCGCACAAACACGTGAGAGTAGTTTGCACTGACAGCGTATTCTACGTCATCCTACAGAAGAGTACTTGGAAGCACTACAACTCACCATGAAAGAGTTTGGTACCTCATTGTAGCCAGCTAACACCATTGAACGGTGTCATTTTGATGATTTGCAAAATAAGAAAGATGACTTGATCAAGGCGATTCAAGATTGTCGATCGTGAGTAGGCCGTAATAGTATGGAAAGCACCAATGCGGCTGCATTTTACTCATTCTTATATTTTCACCTTATGCTAGCACTGCTGTCGGAAGAGATGCGAAGATTTGCGGAGCAGATGAACCACTTTGATCCATCTACGTGTAAAAGCACATGACGGAGATGTGCATAATTCTTCATCTTAGAATTCTGAGATGACTTTCGAAATGACTTGCTTGATCGTTTCTTACTTCGTACGTAGTAGTCACGAAGAGCACTGAAAGATGATTTCAAGTTGCCCTGTGCCTATTGTGCTGCTGCTGCATTTACACTACGCTTGAACGAAGATAATACTGCAGATACATATTACTTTGGGATGGCTATAATTATTGGAATAGGCTTACCTACCGCATCGTAAAGTGTATAAATCGGAACACACCGTATTTGTGGAATGATCATAGCGTTGACGGTAAGATATTTGTCCATGTGAAAAACGTATTCGTATGGAGCACAAATAGCAGTCCTTGTTGCTAAGTTTTTGTTGCTGTGTGTTTTCGCAATAATAGAGTATATATGCATGTTGCTTGGTATAGCTCGTTTATTATTCCTGCCGCTTACGGTATTGCTTACAATAAAGTCACGATGATTGCACGAGTCGTTGATAACACATTTTCTGTTATCTCGTATTGTTTTATTTGTATTGTTCTCTTTCCATTGAACCCGTTTCGTGTATCATGAACTAAACTAATTGTCATTTAAAAAACTTTAGCTGATACCATTACTATTTTAGCATCCATTCTAAATTTGCCACTATAACATGAGTATCGAGAAATTTCAGATGACAAAATGAAGATTGTCTAGTAAAACTTACAAAATGTTAAAACTTTGCTAGTTCTGTCTAAAATTTGAAGTTCTATTTGTGTAAGTTAACCTGTTGTTTTCGGTAACCCATTTCCAGCAGAACATGTCAATTTAACACAAAATTTACTCAATCAAATAGCCGCGTCCATGTAAACTTGATTATTTGGCTTGCAAATACTTTACCGTGCCCGTGAGGCAAATGATGAAGTTCACCCTATTGTAATCCGCGCACAAAAATTACTTGCCTCAATGATTACTGATTTGGAAGTCGTAAGTCGAGTTGTTTTCCAGTAATTGGTTGAATGTGTTGATGACCCACTCGAGTGAACTCCACTCCGGTCAGTACAGAAGATGAGTGACTTTGTCCGAATTCACGAACGGTTTACGCTTACCTTTAACAAATTGCATGCGTAAGTGATTAATGCACAGAGCAACTAATTACGCCGTGCAATGTTCACAAACAAACGCAACGAACTAACTTCACGAACTTTTAGCTTTGTTGGTGGTCCTTCATTTATAAATGCATAAAGTTGTAACTGTTTCAAAAATATAAGCGGTATTCATGATAACAACGAATCGAATGAAAACAAAAAAGGTCAAAGTCTGACTAACACAAATATTGATTGCACGAGTAATAATAATCAGAAAATAAGCAATGCCAATAAAGGTAGCAAAAATAATAGCCGTAATCTTCTCGAGTCTAATAATTTGGCATTTTATGACTTCCCATTTAACACTTACCCTCCACGTGATACCCCGTTGCAGGCTGGTATCTTTGCCTCTGCTGCCGTAGAAGCTACCCGATCTTTTGATCCGTCATTTACCAGTACGATCAATGATGCTTGTAGCAATTTCAGCAACTTATCATTTAGAGCACCAGTTGGCACATTACCTATTGATATGGATGTCACTGCGTATACAGTTATTTTGGTCTCTTTAGCCTCTCTGATTTAATTACTAGAGCAGATTGTTCCTAACGTTTTCGTGTTTAATGCGTTCGAGCAAAGTCGATATACGAAGCGTCGGTTAAATTTCAAGGATTTTTTCATGAGGCCCACATCGTAAAATCGATAATTAAAGTTAATGTACTTATCTTTACATATATTAATATATATATATCTTATTGTTTTATATCTGCTCAATTAAAATGTGTTGTATTTAACACAAGTACGAATAAGTATTTATTTTTATTATTTCTCTATACACCGTCCTTTTTATATATTTAATTAAAGTGTAAAAAATGGCTATACACATATCATTAATATCGTTTAAGTAAAATCATGATTACAAACCAAAGAAATATAATTATATATACATACATATATATAAATGTCTGCGTGGCTTATCTTCCGTAGTATATTTGTTTATACATTTATTTTTTATTCAAAAAAAATTAATTTATGTTCGTTTTTATTTTTGTTGTCGTTATTACAAATTTTGAATATTTTTCTATAGCATAAATAAGTTTAATATAAGTTTGACTGAAAATTTACATTTAGCAATTGAGAATTATTTAAAAAATGACGAATAATAATTAATCATTTGTTAACAAAGCACGAATTATTGATCAACATCAACGGTAAAGTGGTAGTAAAGTTTTCTGCGACATAGCAAACATTTTACCTAGTGAGTAGTAGAAAGTTGACGTTAATAAATAAAAAACACGTAAATCTACCACTTTGACAAATGATGCAATTGCCATCGATTCACACAACAAAAATAGTTAATACAATAGTTAACATAATTATGATCATAATAGTAGAATGTAATCACAGTATTAGAAATGATAGGAGTAACTATAATAGTATAAGCGTCGGTAACAGGAATAGCAGCAAGTACACATCAAATCATTTCCATACAATTATTCACCACACTGTCCATAGACCGTACACTTTACTCGTGATGTACACAATGATAGCATTAGCTTTGTTCGCTTTGTACATATGCTGTCACATGGTATTTCACCCATTTACTTTGCATTAAAGATTACCATCTTTGTAGCCTTCCCGTTATTCTTGCTATGCTTTACAGATAGTATTCGGCACAACTTCAAGGCAAAAACGTTATTCGTTGTCCTTGGTATTGCCTAAACACGACTGTATGTAGGGTAGCAAATTAGTGTCACCATTTCCACATACCAGGCGTGTGTGTGAATGATGATTTATGGCACGTTCACGCAAGCTATTGGGCTATCAAATTATTAATCTTCGTGATGATGTATGGCCTTTGCTGGAATGTTATTTGTGTCCTTACACACTGAGTTACGTTCTCGTTACATGTTGATGAATATCACACTTATTGTCATGATGATTGAACGAATTCCAGGTAACAACAGTATACTACATCCGGTTGAGGTGGCGTCAAATATTATTATGGGCTCGACGTTTGCCATGTTACAGAGTTTTCTGCCATACCCGTTGCTCGTAACACGAAAAACAGATCACGTGTATGATCAAGCATGACGAGAAATGGCGAGAATAGCGCGTTTGTTACGTGATGGGGTGTGATCTGGACGAGCCTTCTCAGGTTATGTAAGTTCAGCATTGGGTGCGTGTGATGAATTGGGAGTAGTAATTGACGGTATACCAGGTTTACTGTTTCTGACCGCATATGAGCCATTTGAATGAAGTTTATGAAATCAGCTTCGTTACAAACGTCTTGCCTTGCTGAAACGATTACAAGTTATTCTCTACGCAACATGTACCTCAGCTCGATTAGTTACGTCCATGACTACCGCACAAACACGTGAGAGTAGTTTGCACTGACAGCGTATTCTACGTCATCCTACAGAAGAGTACTTGGAAGCACTACAACTCACCATGAAAGAGTTTGGTACCTCATTGTAGCCAGCTAACACCATTGAACGGTGTCATTTTGATGATTTGCAAAATAAGAAAGATGACTTGATCAAGGCGATTCAAGATTGTCGATCGTGAGTAGGCCGTAATAGTATGGAAAGCACCAATGCGGCTGCATTTTACTCATTCTTGTATTTTCACCTTATGCTAGCACTGCTGTCGGAAGAGATGCGAACATTTGCGGAGCAGATGAACCACTTTGATCCATCTACGTGTAAAAGCACATGACGGAGATGTGCATAATTCTTCATCTTAGATTTCTGAGATGACTTTCGAAATGACTTGCTTGATCGTTTCTTACTCCGTACGTAGTAGTCACGAAGAGCACTGAAAGATGGTTTCAAGTTGACCTGTGCCTATTGTGTTGCTGCAGCGTTTCTGATGAAGTTAAACAACGATAACAGCTAAGATTCGTTCTACTTTGGCACTTCGATTATTGTTGGAATAGGCTTACCCACCGCCGCATAAACGATTGAGGTGGGCATACAGCGTATTGCCGGGTTAGCCATTGGTATTACGGTCGGCTATCTCGCTCAGTGGAAAGTAAACACCTACCCACAGGCCATTGCCATTCTTTCCTGTGGTGTGTTTATTATGTCATGCTTTCGAAGTAACAAACGATATATGCAGGTGGCCTGGTATGCCTCGTTTATTATTCCCGCTTCGTATGGAATTGCACCTAATCGAATCTCAATGATTTCACGTGTGGTGGACAACTCGTTTGCGGTGTTGTCCTACTTTGTCATTTGTGTAATGATGTTCCCTGTTAACCCATTTCGTGTGCTGTGAAATAAACGCGCACTGGTGCAAAAGGCTATTGCCGACAGTATTACCATACTAGCCTGTACCTCGTAATTGCCCATCGATAATGATGCCCAGCGTGAAATTGCATAAGGGCGAATGATGATTGTGCAAAATAACCTGGCCATTATTAAAACGCAGCTGTTTGAACTCCGTAAGTGAGTCCGTATTTGTAGTAATGAGCCCATTGTCATTGGAAGAGTCTTCCCCACCGATCGTGTGAATGCGGTACAGGTGTTGCTAGTCCAGATTGCCGCCGCGATTGAGACGTGGCTTTTTGGGTTGCAAGTTTTACATCGTGCTCGGTGTTCGCCTGCTCATGCAATTGTGCACCGTATACTAAAGGCCATTGTACCGCTAGTCTACGATATTGAAGGAGCGAGTCGAATTATGTTTCAGGAATTGATTGACTGTGTGGATCACCCGTTTGAGTGAGCCCCGTTGCACTCCATTCAGCATTTGAGTGACTTTGTGTAAATGAAGGCCAGGTTTGGTGTGGTTTTCCAATCCTTACACAAGGAAATGATGGGTGCACAGAATGTCTCTATGCGTCAGAGCATGTTTAGCTCCTTACCTCCGTCATAGCTGCGTAATCGTAGCTTTATTGGTGCCTCCTTTTTAGCTCAGTAGTAGCGTAACTATCACGTGGTGCGTGATGTGGGTATATCGTATGATGTCAAAGATGCCGCATTTACTTTACAAAGTCCAAAACATAAGTCAAATATAAATCATAACAATTTAAATAACATGACGTTTACCAGTGATGAGAATAACATGAAACGAATGTTGGCTGTGTCGTCATCTGCCGCCGCAGCGGCGTTGGACAAGAGCATCTTCTTGTCCTCTACTCAGCGGGCTAAGACGTGTCAGAATATTGTGTAGGACAACAACTAAATTAATATTGATAATGACGAAACAGGGGCGAATAACGTTAGCGTGGATGACAAGTACGAATAAAATGATAGAGTAACAAAGCGTAGTAGATCGGTGCTACAACGCAGTGCACCGTCTAAACGATTTGGAAGTTGACTACCACGTAGACTTAGTTCCGCAATTAATTTCAGTATGGCTAGACGGTTAAAAAATGCTCAGAAAGACGAGAATATGTCAAACAACGGTATTGCGGATGCATAAATGGACGATGCGTTTGTAGGAAATGACAATAATAACAATGGGAATTAGAATGAGAATGATGATAACGAAAATAATAATAATGATAATCGTGGTGATGGTGATGAAGGTGAAGAAGAAGACTTTAATCGTATGAATATTGCGCTTCATAACTCTAACATTAGTTTCCGTGTACCGTCTGGCACATTGCCGATTGATATTGATATCATGGCGTGTACCATTATTATGGTTTCGATTACGACCATCTTGTCCTCATTGGAAACGTTAGTACCTCACATGTATGCATTTAATGCGTTTGAGCGAAGTCGTCACGTGCGTGGTAAAATGAGTCTGAAACAGTTTTACAGAGTAAAGTAAAAAATTTTACAAAAACTTTGATATGTTATTTTTTGCAAATGATAATAAATACCACAATGATAATAAATACATGCATTTAGTTTATATGTTTACACCTATACTGAAATCTATTTGTTTTATTAATGTTATTAGTGTCTCTAATTATATTAGTATTGTATTTTATCTTTAAAACATTAGTTTGAATTATTATTAATATTTAATGAATAATTTTGATTATATTTACTAATACGTGTTTTCTTCATTTTTATACAAATGCAATATATATTTCTTCTAAATCAACTTAAAAACGATTAAACGTTTAGTTTTTTGTGTGTATGTCACTTTCTTCTTTTATGTTGTTAATATTTATCAAAAATATGTTGCCATACTCCTATTACAAAAGAAAATTGTGTTAATATTAAATTATTATTCAAAGTATACACATAACATTAAGTCGTATGTTATGTTCGTATGCTAAATGAACATTGTATTTGCACAAATTAATACATACTTATTACCAAACTGTTATTCAGTTGAGTCAATTCATTCAATTACCTGTTTAGTTTTTATTTTAAACTTTTGTTACAATTTATTATATGTAAGTTTCAAATCTCTGTATATGTTTAGATATATTACAAAATCTATATAAAATATGTTATTCACATTACTTTACCTTTTATGTAATAAGAGATTCAAATGTATAGATTGAAAGTACATTAAATATGTTGTTTTTTGTTAATGTATAATTTATACTGCGTTGTTTGTATGTACAAATTATTAATTTATTTTTTTTTTTTTTTGAGTTTAATTTTCTATCATTTAAACCTTTTGATCGTGGAAGTAGGTTTTTTATTTCAGTTGTCAAGCACAAAAAAGGATAAGTGTATTTTTCTTAATTTTATCTGCATAATATTACATCGATAGCATTACTATAACTACAAAAAACTGAGCTGACTAGTTTTAGTAAATTTCTTTAAAAATTTAATATAACTAAAAAGAGGTCGTTATGTCTCGCACCGCATCGACGTGACAAAGTACATAGCTGGAGAACCGTAACGCGTTTACTGTTCAATTGCAATCGTTGCTTTCTCAAGTCAAATCATTTGCATTATACGCTGCTAAAAATAACAGCTCCTTGTCAAGTTTGCAAAAGAGTAAACTATAAGAACTACATAATGTCAATGATAGCTGATTATAGGCTATCGGTGATGTACAGAATCTGAGATCACCCCTCACACATGCCGCAGCACTACAAGACACAACAAAGGCAATATCTACGTTATCGTTATCCTCTTTATCGTCTGCGATTGCTAATCCATCTTTTGCAATCTCCCCATCACCGTTGCCCTAACATGACAACGACTCAAGTGCAACTTAGAGCAGTCTAATTTCGTTATCGCAGAGTCGTTGCACCAATGATGACAAGAGCACACATGAATGTACACACGACAGTGCTAATATGAATAATGGTGAGAAAATGAGTAGCAAACAAGAAAGTAAAAATGATGTTCACAGTGAATATGATGAAGTTGAGCGTGGCGATGCATCTCTGTAAGTATCATTACTAGACAAAAATAAGGCGTTATAATAATAGAAGTAATCAAAATAAGTGCAAACAGTGTAAAAAGTGAATGATAATTAGTAGAGTGATAATAATAATGATTAAAAGGCAAAATTAACAGCAACAACAACTGCTGCTAGTACCGAAAAAAATGCACAAGAAGATAGCATCAATAACAGCTAAAAAAGATAAGTTAAAAATTTTAGATCAAGTTTGACTGTGTAGGTGTAAGTGTAAAGTGTCATTGGAGACAAAACACTTGCCTAGCTTGTTCAGCTACTGACACTGCTTCACTCCAACGATTTGCCCGATGCTCGTAAGTTTAAAGCCCTCGCACTTGCTTTAACACGTCTACTCATGGTCCGGTGTGAAATTGTACTTAAGTCAGCTTTACGACGCATTGTGTTCTATACCTTTAAAGCTCCTGTAGTGCAAGCGTAAAGGCAACAATAATTTTAACAACATGAAAAGTAAAAACCATAATAAAAGTAAAATATCGACAATATTAATAGTAATTTTACGTTAGGCAGGGCCTCTCCGTTTATCGCGTCTGCGCGTGATATTCGCAATAGCTGTCAAGCACTGTCACGGTGTGTGATGGAGATGGCGGTAAATGAAAATTGAAGCGATTCCATGGCAGTTCGTTTTGCCGTGAAATTTGCGGCCGACATTTTACAAATTATGCGTAAGTCCATCTTGTACTTGTAGTTTAATCTGCTGCACATCATGTTCGCAACTCACAAATCCACTGTCTAAAATAAAAATGCAGCAGACGCATAAGGCAACATGAACACAACTTAGTCTATCAATATAAATAAACAATAACAAAAAGTAAAGATAGAAGAAGGAAAAATATTAACAAATGATGTGAAGATGGCCTATAAATAAATCATACCAAATATATAATTAGTACAGTGTAAAGTGTTGTAGCTAAAAGCTCAATGAGGACCATTTGTGTGTAATGCACTCCTGCAGTTTAGCCCTGTGATGGATGTATGCATCAACGTACTCGTTCGAGCCGCAGGCTTGGTGGTTGTTTCTTCCTCATCATCTTCGCCATCGCCTACACGTATCATTACATCAACTGATACTGCTGGAAGTAACACAAATAGTAATAGCAGTGCAACGGTAACATCCAATCAAAATGTGTATAACACAAGTACAGGTAATGAAGCTTAGATCAACATATAGCCCATGTAAGTAGTAAAGCGAAGTGCACAAGAGGAGCTGCGTTGATTGTCAGAGTAAGTAATTCGTGGTGTTCACTTTCGTTGTACAAGTCAAAAAGATCAGTAATAGTAGCAGAAAAAATAGAATGAAAAGGTAAGCACAAGTCCACATGTTAGCAAAAGAGTACAAAAGGGCAATTTGCAGCTTTCAGGGTTATCGGTTTTATTAAATTTACAAATTAGCTGAACGTTGTAAGTCTGTGTCGCTCTGTCACACTACAGCGGAGATGATAGTGATGGTAAAAAATTAACTTCACAACTCATGTACAACATTTTTGTCAACTGAAGTAAATTGTTATGTCGTAAAAATAGTAATAATAAAATTAGGGAGAATGCACCTTCTCAATAAAATGCATTCAGTAATGCGCAAATCGCACAGTAGCAACAATAATAAAAGTAGCAATCTATTTCAATACTATTACAGGTTAATGCGTTATTGCAACATTTGCATTGACGCAAACCAGTCTTGTCGGGTTTACTCACGTGTATCTTGAGTTCATAACAAGCAATTCGATTTTGCGGATTGACTACATTGTCTATATTAACCACGTTTGCAGCACTTTCTCATAAATTACTACCATAGTATCATTTGCATCAAATCGGAACGTCTGATATTGGGTACTTGTACAAGAAGTGCCTCTTCAAGCTTCTCGCACCTCAGTCGAACTGCTCACAAAATGTGAAAAAATAAGTACTGTGACATGTGATATGTAATTTTACATCCACCTTAGTACCATTGCCTCTACTACAAACATCTACACATTCACATACAAATGAAATGACACACAACTCAATGCTTTTGTATTTTTATAATCAGTATGACTTGCAAATAAGTTGACATGAGCTAAACTTGATTGAGTAAGTGGTGCAACTTCTCTCTGCGATTGTGCGGCAGGGTAGTCGCGATGACTTTGCACGAATGCAAACTACATCAGCTAAAACTACTACTACTACTACTACTACTACTACTAACACTACCAATAATAGTTTTATGAACACTGGAGATAGTAGTAACGCTAATAATGTTAAAAGTAGACTAAAAATGAACGTGGAGAAAGCGGTCATGCGACAGCTACAACAAGAATTGCCCAATGAACCAGGCAGTCCTGTTTTCATCAAATCACTTTAAAACAATACTACTACTACTACTAATTCGTCATATACATCATTATCGTTATCATCACAATCAACACCATTTTTATCTAATATAATGTCAGTAGAGTAGACATGGCTGCCTAACCCACTACTTATCTTACCATTAGCAAGTAGTATGGCAGTATTAACATACACTTCTTCATAACATTCTCTCTCACTGTCCTCCTCGTCTTCGTCATCGTACTCATTGTCGTTAACTCGTTCCAAACCACCATTTGTGCTTCAGCAGGAATGACTAGACTCATTTTCACTGCCATCGTTGGCACTGTATGGATTGACCTCTTTGGCAGAAGTGTTATGCACCTAGCTACCACGTCTTACAACTCAAACTAGTAATACTGATAGAAACAAGAATATGTTGCATGATGTGTTGTTAGAGTAACTTCGTAACACACTACACCTCAAGTTGCGTGAACGCAAAAATGCATAACAGACCAGAGCAGAACTGTTCAATGCCAGTCCGTAAAAGGCCATTATTCGTCTTTTCCACTTAACGCAGGAAGACTTACAACCAGAAGGGTGTGATAATTTTGTAGCACATCGTTATGATCATCACTACTTACCTTTTACATTCGCAGAAAATCAAAGATAAAATGGTCATCAATTAAACTAATAATAGATGTCAAAATAGTAAACAGATGATTTAGCTACAAATATTAATAGCATTACAACTAAATCCTTCACTGATGCTGCTTCTGTTTCGTACAACTCGTATAATTCATCAAACACATCGTCGTTACATAAAATACGATCTATTGTGCTCTTCTTCCGCAATGTCACTGCACTCTCACCCGATGCTATTGCCTAATATCTCACCTTACCATCATGCTTCCCGTTACAGGTGTGTGCAGCGTACATGGCATCGTTGCCTCTTGCCGGGAAATCACTACCGTAGGCATTACGTGAGCTACTCACCACTTTACCACTACCACGTGAGGGTCAGCGAATTGAGCGGTTGTTGTAGTACTTTAGTGCAGCATACTACAGTGCTAACGCACACACACTTGGTCCATTCACACCCAGTGTGTATAATTGAGATAACCTGTAATGATGTGCAACTACACACAACACTGATAACATTATTACGTCAAATAAATAAAAGTACACTGGTAATAAAGAAATAGACCGCCAAGTATTTCCATTTACGTAAGATACTTTCTGCTTTGTTGCCACGGTAGCCACGGTAATGTTAAACACCGATCAGCACAACCCACACGCGGGGGCAAAGATGAATCTGAAATCGTTTATTGCCCAGATGAAGAGCTCGGTAAACTCCATCTACTTTACCAACGGCTATGCGTAAAATATTTTTTATCACATCTCACATCATTTCCTGGGAAAGCCTCGAATCGCTACAGAAAACAATGGAGGTAGTGCTACAAATAATTCTAATACAAATAATTTGAATGAAAGTATAAAAACAGGCTAGCAAACTTCCATGTCATTGCCATCATCTTCCTCTTCGTCGTCTTCTATGTTAACGTCCATTCATAAAAATTCAGCTGGACGCGGCAATGCACAGGATAGCTATCATGGCATCAACGCATTATTTATTTCAAATGAGTAGCGCCAACAACTGGCCTTTGCGATGGAGCGGCAGCAGCTCATGAATACCACACGGTAATTTATTGTTCATCAATACACCACAAACACAATGCCTTCTAATACACATTACGATACTACTTGTATAAATAAAATCAAAAATGGAAAAAACATCATTATTATCACTACTAGTATTATTGCAAATGAACTTCATGAACTTCGGCATCACCTATCACTCCTTCGTGATGCACTATTAATGAATTGATCTACGTTGCTGCCCGTGTTCAATGTTGGGGTACAAGGTAGTATGCCTCGTAAGGTAACCCAACCGTCTCTGTCATCGCCTCCGTCAACGCTGCAAAACGTTGCATATTATCATTATAATCATAACAATAATCAAGTTCAACAATAACAAAATAAGCAGTAAAGTGTGTTATTGTATAACATACACAGTGAAACAGAGTTGCCGTAAGGAGTATTACTGCCATGTATTCGTGGATTACAGTGTTTGTTCTACTTGGCAGCTGCCTTTGACTTGCCGACGGAGAGCAGTGAGGTACTCGTGGCACTTGTCCGATTACTTTCCATAAATCGAAGTTATCGTGTTAATAACAACAACACGAATAAGAATAGTAACTTGTCACAGAAGAAGTAAAGTAAAGAAGAAGAAAACGAAAGTAGTGCAAGTCGTATTACA
This sequence comes from Blastocrithidia nonstop, assembly GCA_028554745.1. Lineage (NCBI taxonomy): Eukaryota > Euglenozoa > Kinetoplastea > Trypanosomatida > Trypanosomatidae > Blastocrithidia > Blastocrithidia nonstop. Next base: position 21,721 of record JAQOTN010000046.1, read on the forward strand.
CGTTGTGTTCTCACTGCCATCTTCAGTGTAGCTGCCTCTCCATTTGTACTACACCTGTCTACTTATTGCTGAAATCACATCTTCACTTTACTACTCCCATTTAGTACTCCATTGAATAATACTAGTAGTAGTGGTAGTAAGAGTTCAAATGTACAAAAACAATCTACGATGCGAAATAACGAGGAAGAAGAAGAAGAAGAAGAAAGGCGGCCATCACCATAATAAAAGGTAAATCACGGTGTATCACATGAATTGTAGGTGTTGTGTACGTCTCTCTTTACCCGAATCGAACACGTAACGCGTGAGAGTTGTGAGGCTCGTCGTGTATTGACTGATGATGCCCTTTACTTGGATTAAACAGGAACAACAACAACAACAGATAAAGACAACTGTACTTCATCTATTACAGAAGGGGAAAATGTAAATTAGGTAAGAGATGAACAAATGAATTAGTTACACTACAACACTGCACGAATGGCCTCTGCCTCGGTCCATGCAATGCTTAATGCGATGGTGGAGTTACTTGAGGATGAGTCGATTCGTCATCATTCCATTCGATTTGCCCAACTGCTACACTTACTTCATCGCATTCTCACCTACATGTGTATAAAACGAAGTACATCAATGAATGAACAGTGTGTTGGTGTGATTAACGAACGTATTCCTAACACGAGTAATAATAATAACAACAATAATGCGATGACTGAATTGTATAAAAGTTGTATGAATGAGTAGGTACGTGTGGTGACCTATGTAAATGTAAAAGATTTTTATTATTTGCTGTTACCACAGCTCATGGCATTGTTGGATCGGTGTAGCAGCAAAGATGAAACGTGTTTATCTGCCATATTGAACTGTATTGTGTAGTTATTGAATATTATGTGAAATTCTTACACTACTTAATTTAGCATCGTGTCAGAGTAAATAAGTGTGACTAACAAAGCGAGAAATATATAGTAGTAACATTAGTTGTAGAATTAATCAAAAAAAGAAGGTTAATAATAAAAAGCAGACAATGCTGAACATAATGATCAAGGTGGAAAAAAAAATGTAGTAGGACAATCAAAACGTATCTTGACAAGAGATGATGTGCCTGAATAAGTTATTGCCTGTTTTAATGTGTTTGAGCGAATATTAGCCCACACAAATTATAAAGTGTCAAATAACATGAAAACCAATAGTGATATTAATGATAAAAATAATGTGTATTACACAAACGCATAATATCATGCCTAGTTGTTGCGTAGACACATTTTACAAACTATCAAGTAACTCATTGTACGTTCTTTGCACACATTTACATCATTTGCCGCACAATGGCATAACATGACTAAATATCTTCTTCAAAATGAAAGTAACAGCAACATTTGTAAGTCTAATCTTATATAAGAATGAAGTATAGGGGCCAAGCACGGCCTCGTCTCACTACACACATTGTATGAAATGTGACGTCGTCTACTTAATCCATTGATGACCATGATAACTTCACGAGATGAATACCAACATAATGATGACAGTTACACGTTATCACAACTCACGCTACATCAGTTGGTGCTTATTGCCACTGGCTTACAAGGCAATCAGAACAACAATACTATAAAGAACAATAATACTATCAGTATGAGTAGTAATAATAATGTTAATGTGTTATTTACACTATACTATTCTCGATTACTATCAGCTGCAGACAAGCAACGTCTTGAGGCAAACTCAATTTACGATAAAAGTAATAGTAATGATGAAACTATTAATTACAAGAAGATGATGACAAGTAGTAATACTAATGCGTTGGGTAAAGTCAAGAGAGATGTGTGTGAGTATTGTGGGTTTGTCTTTCGGCACATGTCTAATTAATTAATAACGTTACTTCTTGCACAAGTTGCCTTTGCTGGAACGTTATTTGCATCATGCACTAATAACACCACAAGGACAACACACAATAACGAAAATAGTTCCAATGAAAAGAGAATGATGAAATTAACTAACATCGATGCTAATGCATTAGATGTGGAAGAAGCAATGAGTTGTTTGAATGAGCTGTGTCATTTGTGTTCTGCTGTTTTGTCTCAAATAAACGTCTCATTGTATAGTTTTGCAAGTAATGAACAATAACAAGTACAAAAGCAAGATAATAATAACGTGTACATGTAAATTAATAAAATATATTTTTAATCAAACATAAATCACGTGTCCAAAAAAGAAGAAAATTAAGTTTAGTAGGTGGAGAAGAGTACTGTAGAACGCGATGTGGTGTTTACATTAGGCACCTCCATGCACACTCCATTGCACACGGCAAAGTACACATTACAACTTCTCTTTGCCTTATTGTTGGTAGAATCAAATGTTGTGAGAATGAATGTCATGGAGCGAATACGTGTGTTGCTGGCTAAATGTAGTCACGTCTAGCTTTTGCAATTTGTGATGAGGCAGCTTTCTATACTCTTCATAAGTGCTGCAAAGGATATGAACACACTTCTATTACAACGTTATCGTCAAATCGGTAATAGCACCAAAATAAACAATAATAATGGTAATAGTACAACTGCTGAGACAACATTGGCATCGGCATCATCGTCTTTCATGTGCAACTGTGCGTGTATCAATACAGAATGAAACAGTGAATTATTGTTGACATTACCCTTGTCGTTTAGCATCAAGGCGTAAATACGTTCGTTACAATTTACCTCATCTCGTAATTTCCTAATGTCACTCTTGTCTGCCGCACTACGCCTTATTTCACATGATATGTGTTTTATTAAGCCTTAGTATAACAATAACAATAGCGCTTCATCAAGTTTGTACGCTTCATCTTCTTCCTCTTCGTCGTCCTTGCATACATCATTATAGAAGGTAGAATCAATGTCTAAACTCATTTCAAACATTCAACTAAACACGACACTGTTTGCTTCATTTACCATGTAGTGTGGTGCTCCGTTGAGTTTAATGCTACTTATTAGCAAACCACGTGCATCATTGGCAACCGATATGAAAGATGCAAAGAAGTAAATAGATAAAAATAGCAACACGAACCATAATACAATACGGCAGTAGACGTAGTAAAAATAATAACAACACTACTAACAAAAGTACATGTAAGTAAATTAATTAACTGAATAATCACTATAAATGGCAACCGAGGTTATAAAAAACATGATGCAGGCCATTAGTGAATACAATAAACGTGTCAATGAAGCAATGAACCAGTTTGCACATTTCTTTCTATAAAGTAACATCAGCGACAATAATAACAATACCTATCAAGATCAAGAAATACGATAGCAAGTGCATCAATACTGTCATACACTTGCAACTGTAAAAAATGTATATCATACTATGATAATGAGTGGCTTGACAGCTATCATGTGAAAATTACGCAACTTACTCATTGGTAGTGCTGATGTTGATGGTGTGTCAATCAACAAACATAATCTGTCATAAACAAATTACGATGAACAGATGCACCATTACATATCTACATTACTATAGCACAAATAATCAAAGAAAGATGAGAAAAAGGATAAGGACAGTGATTTGACGAGTAGTGAATGTAATGTGCGTAGCGATATTATGATTAGCAGCTAGACTGATGGCCATTACACTTTACACACTTAAATTCAATAATTACCTTGTGATACGATAAATACCTATTGTACATTACTCAACTATGTAAGTTGAACTCTGCCAAGTGTGTGCACTACCATGAAGCGTGTGACTGCGTAGTTGTAAAAATACAATAAACTGATTGACATACTTAACAGCTAAATAGACAACGTAAATGCAAAACGTAATTTTTATTTGTACAAGTCAATACCACCACTACCCATTGTAAATGATGAAGTTATTCTTAATTATTTATCAGAACACATCAACATTTTATTATCCCTTTACAGTGTTTATGATGGTAATGATAATAATGATAATGAACAGCGCTGGCATGTATCACATGAAAATGTTGTCAATAGGCAGAATACTACAAATATAAATGTCAGGAAGAAAAGTTGAGGAACGTAGATGAATGTTACACATGTGCCCATTAAACAACTATGTTACGTTTACCTTGATCTTGCCCTAAGTGATGCCAATGCATGGACTGTCCACAGTGTAATCAACATGTTTGTCAAGATTATTACAGTGACACGCAGCCTTCAGACACGCTTGACAGAATACACTGAACGAGTGAGCAGTACGAAACAAAAACAAATAGCACCGCAATAAGATCACGTCGCACGTATAGTTGCAAATAATAGTAGTAATAATAGTAGTGAAGTTCAAAAATATATGAGTGATGTATATGTTGATTTATGTGCAGCGATATAAATGTGAATACAAAAATCGATAAAGTTGTAGTCAATAACTGTACTTGATGATATTTCTTCCATTAAATGTGATAATACATAATCATTACATGGAAGTAATGTCGATGTAACTCATAATGGTGGTGGTGGTTGTGTAATAGACCAAAAATAGACGATTAGTCAAGGTACAAAGACAAATAAGTTGTACTAGTTTCAACGAGTGTTATGCTCATCGGGAGTGTTCAATGAACTCATCACACTTCTCACACCTCATGCAGGGAGTGTCATTAGTGCAATACGTGATTATTTATCATGGTATATTGATCGAAGTTAGCAGAGTTATCAGCAAAAGTAAAGTTAACATTAAACTGTTGTTAATTAACGTAAACATATATAATAAATTTACATTGTATAAGTTTTACATTTAATACATAAAATGTAGAATATAATCTATCTTCACCAGTGAATATTTGTAAATATACATACATCAAATATTTGTTCTGAGTTTTTTTTGTGTTATATCAATTTAATGCAAATGAAATTATCATAATATTTGCGCGATGTACTCATTCTTTTTTGTGTGTGTGTGTGTTTTCTTTCTGAGTAATTAACGTTAAAGCTATTAGGTTTTGCATATATCGTTGTATTTGGCATTCGTTAGTCCATATGAAAGTGTGTGTGTAATAGTATCTTATAATTACTATACAAAAGCACTAGCAATTGTTTTAATAATCCTTTTTTTCGAATGCCAAATACAACGATATATGCAAAACCTAATAGCTTTAACTAATTACCGAAGCAAAGTGCATTGCACATAACGTAAATAATGTTTCATGTAAAGTGACATATAGCTTACTCATATTTTTTTAATTATTTTATGTTACACAAATTATACTATTTATATAAACTTGTCAATAACGCAGTACACATAACTCTGTAACAAACTAACAAAATTAGCGTTTGAAAAGATAAATTATTTATAGTGCTGTGGAACTAATATGTGCAATCCAATGCGGATGGCTATTGCGCTTTCTGGAGGAGTAGACAGCAGCATAGCCGCACTCTTCTTGTCACGGTGTGTCTACACATTTGATGACGTCTATGCGTTGTGATGTACTAGTACCCCAGTACCATCGGCAACGTTAACTTGCAATGATTGCGCTAAGTAATTTCACAGCACGTGTTCTTTTTGTTATTGAACTCCATCGTATGAAACTGTGCGTTAATCAATCATGTACAAATTGCCATGGCACTCCGTTCACCCATTTTACAGATAATACAAAGAGTGAGGTACAAATGTCAATCGAAGTAATTGTGCAATGGCAGCAATAGAAAAAATACCATTGTACATGCGTAATTTAATTGATGGTGTGTAGTAATAATAGTAATAATAATCATAAAGCTGTCAAAACAATTATATTTATAATGAAAAAAATGTTATGTGCAATGATAAAAATGATAACAACAACAGTACGAACAAAATCATAGAATAAAGATTTACTAGGAATAGAGTAAAATAACATGCCATGTGATGTAGTCAAAGTGAAGCTGATTACAATGATGCACATACTCTTGCACATGAACTCAGATTAATGAACTAAAACAGCAAGTTGCCTATTGTAGATTTGAGTGCTTAATACATGGATCGATGTTTTGAACCGATGCTAAACGCATATGCTCGCGGGCAAACACTAAATGTGGATGTGCTCTGTAACAGTGAAATCAAATTTGGTGCCCTGCTGTAACATTTTGCAAAACGTAATATGCACGATGATAAAAAACTAAAGAATTAGCAATCATAATAATAATAACAGCAACAAAAACAACGTTAACAATATTACTTTTGCTCGCTTGACAAAGCACTTATCAAGCGCAAAAAAAAGTGTAATAAGATAGATTTATTAGCGACCGGACACTACGCACGATCTGTGCATTGTTACCCTAATTTATGTACATACTCATGCGCATTGTAAGGCAAGAAGAAACAACAAGAAGAAGAAGAATAATCTGAACTGGCGTCAGGACTACAAAAATAACGATTACAGACACGTGCACATAGTTACTGTAGTGCCAAAGTCATAAATAGAAATGCTGAAGCAAACGATCGTTCAGTTTTACTAGGTTGTCCTGTGAGTGCAAATTACGATCTAAATGATCAGTCTCTATTTTTGAGTTATGTCTCTTCTCATCTACTCAAGAAAGGTGTATTTCCGTGTGGGCATCTGTTTACGCGTAAAGCAGATCTTCGTGCACTCGCAACTGACTTGAGCGTAACTTTGCACATTCCTATACTAAATACAATAGCACATAAGAAAACAAGTACTGGTCTGTGCTTTGTGAGTCAATCATCTCCATCACGTAAAAAGCAAAAAAAGCAACCGTTGTACCGTAAATAATCGAATATGAAGAAACATGAGGATAATTATGGTAGTAATAATTGCTCTGAATGTTTGCTGAATGTTGTGGAAAATAGTAATGATCGACGAAATACAAAATTGCAAAAGCGTACATTTGTCAACTTTCTTGATCGGTACATTCTCTCTCCACATTAATGCGTATCTGATAGTTAAGCAACACAATCTAAGTCTGTTACAATCAATAGTGGCAATAGCATTTGCAAAACGCAAATTTGTAAATGTGATTAGTAGCAAAGATGCAATGTAACTACGTTATTTCGTGATATCGAACAAAATAAACTTCTTGACCAATAAAAATTTGTGTCATTACCCTCACTAACGGCACATTACCCGCACAGATTACCTTCATTTGCACTAACAATAGGGCAACGCTTGTTATACATGTCAGATCATTCGGATCATGACGGTAGTAAGTCAAGTAATGAGAAAAGAAAAAAAAATGATTTCAGTCGAACATAGACAGATGGAAGGTCAAAAACAAAAATGAATAAAATGCGTCATTCCTATTAGACTTACTTTGTCTGTGAAAAGGTGCATGCATAACTATAAAATCTTGGCACAAATACAATGGCTCCTGTTGCTGAATTGCTTGATGAAGTTCATCTAGTACACACATGAAATCATGCACAACTGTATTACACAAAAATAAAGATATTAAAAGTTAAAGTGCACATAACACTGTAGCAATTGCATACATTGGTGTAAAACTATAAGTTTTGTAAGGATACCAATATGTATGATTGTATGACACTGAAATGTTTGTGCGTAATACGTCATCAGGACAAACCGCAGCCTGCCATAGTGCAATGGTAACGACAACACTAAACTTGACAAGAATGTAAATTGTTGACTGAATAAAATGTAGATGATTTGTACATCACACAGGCAACGGTGACATTTGACCAGCCTATACGAGCACCTGCAGCCGGTCAAGTTACAGCCTTATACTACTCAGCACAAAAATTGATGAAGATAAAATCAAACAACAGGTCTGAAATGGATTTTTAGTGTAAAAATACTTTTATGTAAAACGAAGATGACAACAATGTGTTAGTTGTGATAGCGTGCGGTTGAATAAGCTAATGCAATATAATCAATTTGTAATAAAATATATTTTTTTGATAGACATTTTTTTTTTCTGTTAATAATGTGATATATATAAAATGTTAGGTATTTATGAGAAATGTTTAGCATAACTCGTTGGCAATTTGTTTTTGTCAAATTTTTATTAGCATTTATATGTTGTAGTAGTCTTGTTGACATTTTTCAACAAAATAATAAGTAGATTAAGGTAGTTATAAAAAAACTTATTAATTCATTCATCTGTGATTACATCATTTTACATTATATTGTAATACATATATATAGATAAATTTTTCAACAGTTATTTAGTAGATAAAAAAAAGTAATGGCAAACGAAGCTGGTGTTGTCACAAGTGCGCTTATCATTTGCACTATTGTTTCCTACACCGCGACAATAGTGAGTAACTGATTCGCACCTTTCTTCGCACTCATCCCATCGTACACACTGGGCTGAAGCAGTACTCCGTAATAAATCTTCACCGATGCAGATAAAGAAAGTGCGACATTGGAATTTTTCGGTTATTATGTGTGAAATGTACTTACCTATGCCCTAGTTGAGCCAACATTTGTGATTGGAATTAGCTTCATCTTAATCGTCTTCTTCGCAGGCTCGCAGGTAGAGAAGGCATTTGGAACTCGTCCACTTGTCGTAATGTTAATTATAGTGACACTCTTTACGGGGGTGATAACAACTATTTATGCACGAATGTTATCGTTTGTAAATCTTACCTCCTCTTCGCAACGAATATACTGTGGAATGTGGCCTATAATTGAAGCCATTCTCATGTGCTTTGTGAAAATAAAAGGTGCAAACACTAGTATAAATTCATTCATTACATTTACAAACAACAATAAGGTAAAGCGATGGTTGAACAAGTTAAGCATGATCAAAACAAGTCACTTACCACAGGCCATTTTGTTAATGGCGTTAATAATTGACTTGACGCGAAGCGTAACTCATGAGATGACCTATGACCTTGCAACAACGACCACAACAAAACCTCCTGAAGTACAGGGTAAGTTTCAGGCCCAAAACCGACTAGGCACGATAGAAGTACGATCATTTGGCAGTGTATTTGTTCTGGCACTTCTTGGCATGTGACTGAGCTGGTTGTACTTATTGTTTACAAGGGCGTCAAATTTCAATTATGCCTTTGAAACCTTTTTTTATCCTCACCTTGTCAAGAGATATGTGGGTAAATTCAGTGCAATAAGCCGATTGGTAGCAAATAAAACGTTTGTGCCACTCATGCGAAAATTTGATCAAAATAAGGAGTTTGATATTTTCATAAATGACGAATCAGACGATGTCATTGCAAATGAAAACAGGCACACATACAACACAAGCAACATAAATAAAAACAGCAAGAAAACTGATATAGTGAGCAAAGACAATATAACTAATTCAGAACAAACCATTTTGCCCGCACCTCTGTACAGCAAGAAAACGGCAAGTAACGATGTTGACGCGTAGCGTCATAGAGCGATTGCAATTGCAGCGCTAAATCGTCGAATGCAAGAGCAGCAAACAGAACATAAATCCCAAGAATAATGATAAAACTAAAGTAATATCGATAAGTATTAAACTAATCGTCGTTTTTTATATAAAAAATTAAAAGATAGCGTTTGATTTGTATTTGGTTTTACTATCTTCCCTATTTTTATTAACATATGTCTGTTAACATATATGTATATGTTCATCGTAAAGTACCTCTGTTTCTTTTACATATGAGATTTATTGATACTTGCTTTCTTACGAAATATATTTAAAAAATAATTCATTATAACTCTAATCACTCTTAACATTTGACCGTTGACCGTAATCTTACCTTGTCCCCTTTGCTCTAACTGTTAAAAAAATTTAGAGAACAATTACTAGCATTTACATACAAGGCTATAATTATATAAATATAAGAGCAAAACTCATTTTTTACTACTGAAAAGCATATATAATTACTATAGTATTTCCAAAAAGAATAAGCTAAGTTGATCATAATGTCTTCTACTTCGGTTTGTGGTGAAATTGCACATGGTGGATGCCGTGGATTGTGTGGGTTAGACCAGATCAACTGGGGTGGACCCGCAGGTGCATGTTATCAGATTTGGAGGTGCTCTCCGTTCTGTGGTCGACCAGATGCATATGGATGTTTGGTGTGTTACGTAAATTGAACCTGCTGTGCATGCTGTGCAGCAGCAAAATTATACGCCAGTTCACTCGGAGAACCAGTTGCCTGCTGGCCTCATTGTTGCTGTGTACTGTGTTGTGGTTTCTGTTCTCGCTTATGAGCAGTCTTTTACACGATACAATCTACGTAAGAAGGCAGGAGTTAAGGGCAACATGCTTGGAGATTGCTGCTGTATTTGCTGCTGCTCAACTTGTGCGTTATGTCAAGAGTTACGAAGTGTTAATGTCTGTGCTTGGCGTGTTGTACCTGACTGCATCAAACCGCAATGCTACCGACCAGGTTGCAGATTTATTATTTAAGCAACCATAACTGTAAATACAACATTATTATACACATTATTATCTTTTTTTTTCTCTCTTTTTATCTTTAAGGCAACTGGAATTATCTTATACACTTAATCAATGTGTGTACATAATTTATTAATGCATTTGTGTTATACACTCTTTAGTTGCATGAAATACACTATTAATTTTATTTAAATCTTTCTTGACTGTTATACAAATTAGTTTGTATTCGTTACCACATAAACCATAATTACAAATGTGCTATATATAAAAATTTGTTAATATATATATCTATATTATATAATTTTTACCTTCATAAATGTAAACAGCATTTATCTTTCTTTTATACACAAAACAGAAACTAAATACATATACACCGAAATATAGAAAAACTAATTTAATATACAAATATACTATTAGAATGAAGTACATATAATTTTGTTGATATTGTTTCCTGTGTAATTATTATTATACTGAAGTTTTTCCTATAAGATTACATTACTAACTATACACTATACTAATAAATAGCTAACAAGATCATTCTATTTAGACATATATTATAAACGTATAATCAACAGCTTTTTTCTTTATAATGAAAAAAAGTCAAGTAGACATTTCTGCTATCTTACTTCAAAATCATTAGTTTTATATATACTATGCTTATTTTAACACAAACTAATGTATACACAATTGGCTGCTCTCAAATTATTTTATATTGCAATTAATACGAAATATGTGACAGGTGCAATAAATAAAATTTGTAAAGTGCACTCACAGCACTTATTACTATATGATTGCTAATTATCACATATTTCTTTAAACTGTGTTGTATAAAAGAAACATTTTTTATGCAATTATTATTATAATAGATAATTTTAGTTAAAATAGAGGGCCGGTAAATGTTATTAACATGTTAAATGCACACATCTTAAATATTAACAGTATTAATTTATTTTTTATCTTTCCAAAAAATTGTGATTAAGTGTGTAGTCGACAATATATTATAAAGCGATCATCAGCGTTTACATACAAGGCTATAATTATATAAATATAAGAGCAAAACTCATTTTTTACTACTGAAAAGCATATATAATAACTATAGTATTTCCAAAAAGAATAAGCTAAGTTGATCATAATGTCTTCTACTTCGGTTTGTGGTGAAATTGCACATGGTGGATGCCGTGGATTGTGTGGGTTAGACCAGATCAACTGGGGTGGACCCGCAGGTGCATGTTATCAGATTTGGAGGTGCTCTCCGTTCTGTGGTCGACCAGATGCATATGGATGTTTGGTGTGTTACGTAAATTGGACTTGCTGTGCACAACAATGCTGTGCAGCAGCAAAATTATACGCCAGTTCACTCGGAGAACCAGTTGCCTGCTGGCCTCATTGTTGCTGTGTACTGTGTTGTGGTTTCTGTTCTCGCTTATTTACACGATACAATCTACGTAAGAAGGCAGGAGTTAAGGGCAACATGCTTGGAGATTGCTGCTGTATTTGCTGCTGCTCAACTTGTGCGTTATGTCAAGAGTTACGAAGTGTTAATGTCTGTGCTTGGCGTGTTGTACCTGACTGCATCAAACCGCAATGCTACCGACCAGGTTGCAGATTCATTATTTAAGCAACCATAACTGTAAATACAACATTATTATACACATTATTATCTTTTTTTTCTCTCTTTTCATCTTTAAAGCAACTGGAATTATCTTATACACTTAATCAATGTGTGTACATAATTTATTAATGCATTTGTGTTATACACTCTTTAGTTGCATGAAATACACTATTAATTTTATTTAAATCTTTCTTGACTGCTATACAAATTAATTTGTATTCGTTACCACATAAACCATAATTACAAATGTGCTATACATAAAAATTTGTTAATATATATATCTATATTATATAATTTTTACCTTCATAAATGTAAACAGCATTTATCTTTCTTTTATACACAAAACAGAAACTAAATACATATACACCGAAATACAGAAAAACTAATTTATTATGCAAACTTGTTACTCATAAAAAAAAGTATCAGTTAAAATATTTAGTAAATTGTAAAATTTTGTCTACACTATTAAAGACATTTTTATTATTAGATTATCACGTTCATTTATACACTTGTACTATTTACTCTTGAAAATGCGTTAGTATATAATACAATTATAAAAAAAATTTATTTTTTTACATTCATATTTACTAATTAGTGATATATTTATATATCAATTTATATGAATTTATTATATCATTGCTTTATACAAACTATGTGAGGTCAAGTACATTATTTAATCAAATTATAGAACTTTTTATCAAATTATTATACACTCAAAATTTGCAATCTTTTTCTTGGAAAAAAAGATAAGATTTAGAGGAAACAATTTATTGATATTGAAATATAGGAAGCGGCAAAAAACTTTTTTTTAAAGATTATAAAAATAATACTGCTAAAAAATGAAAGATAAAGTTTTAAAATTTGATAAGCTGTCAAAATTTATAAAATATTATACTAACTAAATTTTATAGCCTCAAATGTATTATCTAGTGTAACGAATAATATGAAAATTCTGAAAGTTATATGTCAATGTACTGTACATATTTTTACACTTTTTATTGGCTTTATTTGAAACTTTTTAAAATTCACATATAACAAATAATTAATATCTTTTATTAATATCAAGCTTTTTATACAACCAAGCGACTAAAAAAAAATTATACAAAAGTCAATATAACAATTATTCACAACGAAAGATATAAAAAATTATTTTATACTCTTCAGTATAATTATATTGAAGCCAACACCTTGTAGATATTCTTAAAGAGTTTACCCTAAAATAAAAAAATGTCTTCTACTTCGGTTTGTGGTGAAATTGCACATGGTGGATGCCGTGGATTGTGTGGGTTAGACCAGATCAACTGGGGTGGACCCGCAGGTGCATGTTATCAGATTTGGAGGTGCTCTCCGTTCTGTGGTCGACCAGATGCATATGGATGTTTGGTGTGTTACGTAAATTGGACCTGCTGTGCATGCTGTGCAGCAGCAAAATTATACGCCAGTTCACTCGGAGAACCAGTTGCCTGCTGGCCTCATTGTTGCTGTGTATTGTGTTGTGGTTTCTGTTCTCGCTTATTTACACGATACAATCTACGTAAGAAGGCAGGAGTTAAGGGCAACATGCTTGGAGATTGCTGCTGTATTTGCTGCTGCTCAACTTGTGCTTTATGTCAAGAGTTACGAAGTGTTAATGTCTGTGCTTGGCGTGTTGTACCTGACTGCATCAAACCGCAATGCTACCGACCAGGTTGCAGATTTATTATTTAATAACTGTAAATACAACATTATTATACACATTATTATCTTTTTTTTTCTATCTTTTTATCTTTAAGGCAACTGGAATTATCTTATACACTTAATCAATGTGTGTACATAATTTATTAATGCATTTGTGTTATACACTCTTTAGTTGCATGAAATACACTATTAATTTTATTTAAATCTTTCTTGACTGTTATACAAATTAGTTTGTATTCGTTACCACATAAACCATAATTACAAATGTGCTATATATAAAAATTTGTTAATATATATATCTATATTATATAATTTTTACCTTCATAAATGTAAACAGCATTTATCTTTCTTTTATACACAAAACAGAAACTAAATACATATACACCGAAATACAGAAAAACTAATTTATTATGCAAACTTACTATTAGAATGAAGTACATATAATTTTGTTGATATTGTTTCCTGTGTAATTATTATTATACTGAAGTTTTTCCTATAAGATTACATTACTATATGTAATATACTATGCTTATTTTAACACAAACTAATGTATACACAATTGGCTGCTCTCAAATTATTTTATATTGCAATTAATACGAAATATGTGACAGGTGCAATAAATAAAATTTGTAAAGTGCACTCACAGCACTTATTACTATATGATTGCTAATTATCACATATTTCTTTAAACTGTGTTGTATAAAAGAAACATTTTTTATGCAATTATTATTATAATAGATAATTTTAGTTAAAATAGAGGGCCGGTAAATGTTATTAACATGTTAAATGCACACATCTTAAATATTAACAGTATTAATTTATTTTTTATCTTTCCAAAAAATTGTGATTAAGTGTGTAGTCGACAATATATTATAAAGCGATCATAAGCGTTTACATACAAGGCTATAATTATATAAATATAAGAGCAAAACTCATTTTTTACTACTGAAAAGCATATATAATAACTATAGTATTTCCAAAAAGAATAAGCTAAGTTGATCATAATGTCTTCTACTTCGGTTTGTGGTGAAATTGCACATGGTGGATGCCGTGGATTGTGTGGGTTAGACCAGATCAACTGGGGTGGACCCGCAGGTGCATGTTATCAGATTTGGAGGTGCTCTCCGTTCTGTGGTCGACCAGATGCATATGGATGTTTGGTGTGTTACGTAAATTGGACCTGCTGTGCATGCTGTGCAGCAGCAAAATTATACGCCAGTTCACTCGGAGAACCAGTTGCCTGCTGGCCTCATTGTTGCTGTGTACTGTGTTGTGGTTTCTGTTCTCGCTTATTTACACGATACAATCTACGTAAGAAGGCAGGAGTTAAGGGCAACATGCTTGGAGATTGCTGCTGTATTTGCTGCTGCTCAACTTGTGCGTTATGTCAAGAGTTACGAAGTGTTAATGTCTGTGCTTGGCGTGTTGTACCTGACTGCATCAAACCGCAATGCTACCGACCAGGTTGCAGATTCATTATTTAAGCAACCATAACTGTAAATACAACATTATTATACACATTATTATCTTTTTTTTCTCTCTTTTCATCTTTAAAGCAACTGGAATTATCTTATACACTTAATCAATGTGTGTACATAATTTATTAATGCATTTGTGTTATACACTCTTTAGTTGCATGAAATACACTATTAATTTTATTTAAATCTTTCTTGACTGCTATACAAATTAATTTGTATTCGTTACCACATAAACCATAATTACAAATGTGCTATACATAAAAATTTGTTAATATATATATCTATATTATATAATTTTTACCTTCATAAATGTAAACAGCATTTATCTTTCTTTTATACACAAAACAGAAACTAAATACATATACACCGAAATACAGAAAAACTAATTTATTATGCAAACTTGTTACTCATAAAAAAAAAATATCAGTTAAAATATTTAGTAAATTGTAAAATTTTGTCTACACTATTAAAGACATTTTTATTATTAGATTATCACGTTCATTTATACACTTGTACTATTTACTCTTGAAAATGCGTTAGTATATAATACAATTATAAAAAAAATTTATTTTTTTACATTCATATTTACTAATTAGTGATATATTTATATATCAATTTATATGAATTTATTATATCATTGCTTTATACAAACTATGTGAGGTCAAGTACATTATTTAATCAAATTATAGAACTTTTTATCAAATTATTATACACTCAAAATTTGCAATCTTTTTCTTGGAAAAAAAGATAAGATTTAGAGGAAACAATTTATTGATATTGAAATATAGGAAGCGGCAAAAAACTTTTTTTTAAAGATTATAAAAATAATACTGCTAAAAAATGAAAGATAAAGTTTTAAAATTTGATAAGCTGTCAAAATTTATAAAATATTAAATCTTTAAAACCAAGCGACTAAAAAAAAATTATACAAAAGTCAATATAACAATTATTCACAACGAAAGATATAAAAAATTATTTTATACTCTTCAGTATAATTATATTGAAGCCAACACCTTGTAGATATTCTTAAAGAGTTTACCCTAAAATAAAAAAATGTCTTCTACTTCGGTTTGTGGTGAAATTGCACATGGTGGATGCCGTGGATTGTGTGGGTTAGACCAGATCAACTGGGGTGGACCCGCAGGTGCATGTTATCAGATTTGGAGGTGCTCTCCGTTCTGTGGTCGACCAGATGCATATGGATGTTTGGTGTGTTACGTAAATTGGACCTGCTGTGCATGCTGTGCAGCAGCAAAATTATACGCCAGTTCACTCGGAGAACCAGTTGCCTGCTGGCCTCATTGTTGCTGTGTACTGTGTTGTGGTTTCTGTTCTCGCTTATTTACACGATACAATCTACGTAAGAAGGCAGGAGTTAAGGGCAACATGCTTGGAGATTGCTGCTGTATTTGCTGCTGCTCAACTTGTGCTTTATGTCAAGAGTTACGAAGTGTTAATGTCTGTGCTTGGCGTGTTGTACCTGACTGCATCAAACCGCAATGCTACCGACCAGGTTGCAGATTTATTATTTAAGCAACCATAACTGTAAATACAACATTATTATACACATTATTATCTTTTTTTTTCTATCTTTTTATCTTTAAGGCAACTGGAATTATCTTATACACTTAATCAATGTGTGTACATAATTTATTAATGCATTTGTGTTATACACTCTTTAGTTGCATGAAATACACTATTAATTTTATTTAAACTTTCTTTCTTGACTGTTATACAAATTAATTTGTATTCGTTACCACATAAACCATAATTACAAATGTGCTATATATAAAAATTTGTTAATATATATATCTATATTATATAATTTTTACCTTCATAAATGTAAACAGCATTTATCTTTCTTTTATACACAAAACAGAAACTAAATACATATACACCGAAATACAGAAAAACTAATTTATTATGCAAACTTACTATTAGAATGAAGTACATATAATTTTGTTGATATTGTTTCCTGTGTAATTATTATTATACTGAAGTTTTTCCTATAAGATTACATTACTAACTATACACTATACTAATAAATAGCTAACAAGATCATTCTATTTAGACATATATTATAAACGTATAATCAACAGCTTTTTTCTTTATAATGAAAAAAAGTCAAGTAGACATTTCTGCTATCTTACTTCAAAATCATTAGTTTTATATATACTATACTTATTTTAACACAAACTAATGTATACACAATTGGCTGCTCTCAAATTATTTTATATTTGGTATTAATACACTGTAGCAAAAACTTCAATTATACATACTTTGCTTTATAACCTTTTTGATTAGCAAAATGTCTTGTTTTATGTCATTATAGTTATATGTCATTATAGTTTACGTTATAAATATATGTTGAAAATTAAAGTTTTATATTCTTGTAAATGAACGATAATATTTATTTAATTTTTTTTTACTGTGGTCAACATTTGTTGTTGTTTTATAACGTTTTTCTTCAATTTTCGCAAATTGTTTGAAATTACCTCTCTGATTTTTATCTTATAACACAAAGCTTATCAATTTGTACTCGTTGTAAGCTTATTAATTTTTTCTATTTACAGAGTTAGCAAGTAATATAGTCAACACTATCAATGGGTTTCGATAACGTATGCGGTGAGATTGTGAAGGGTGGTATTTTGGGCTTGTGTGGTATAGATCAAATTGATTGGGGAGGTCAAGCTGGAGCGTGCTACGAAGTATGGAAGTGCTCCCCGTGTTGTGGAAGTCCTGATCCTCTTGGTTGTATTCTGTGTCTCGTTCATTGAACTTGCTGTGGCTGCTGTAGTGGGGCAAAATTATACGCCAGTTCACTCAGTGAACACGTAGCGTGCGTTCCCCACTGCTGTTGTTATTGGATTTGCTATCCATGTGCACGTTTGTTTACCCGGTACAATCTCCGTAAGAAGGCAGGAGTCAGTGGCAACATGCTTGGAGATTGCTGTTGTATTTGGTTTTGTGCACCGTTTGCTTGTTGTCAAGAACTGCGAAGTGTCAGTGTGGAGGCGTGGCGTTTGTTTCCCGATTGCACCATTCCTGAGATATATCATCCTGGGTGCAAGTTTATCAAGTAAAAAAAAAGATTTTTCAAATATACTTTGTTGCCTTAAATGTACTTAAATTTTATCTACACTTAATTTCACTGTACAAAGAAAAAGTCATTGTTAAATTATTTTTTTTTTACTTCTATGCTCTTTTATCTTTATTGTTTTACCTTGAGCAATCTGAAAAAGAAATTTAGCGAGATAAATTATTTTTTCATTTTAGGGAATCAATTTTTCTATCAAAAAGATATTAAAAGTCATTAAAGATTGAGTAAAAATTTTACTACTTGTGTAAGCCTACTTTATAAAGTACTTTCTCATAAATTTTTTTTAACAAGATTGAATAAATTAAATCGTAAATCAAAGTCGTCACCCACGCTTTTCAGATATTGTTAACAAGTTACTTCCAATACTACATTTTGCTGAAACAACTTTTCTTGATTTATGTGTAATTAAACAATAGGCTGAATAGGCAAAAATTTAAAGGAAAATAAAATACTCGTATTAAATAAGATTATTACTATGATATTTGATATATGTTATAAGATTTAAAGCTCTTGTAATAATAGTAAAAGTTTAGTCAAATTGTTTTCGCCTGTAAACATTTTTTTTTGTTATTAAATTTATTTCAGTTTTTTTTGCTGTAATTTACAAATCATAGTCAATGTATCAGAGCACGTGAACAGTCAAATTATTTTTTTTTACCACGTCGCCTTCTGCTTACAAGCATGTATATATTATTTTCCTTCTGTTTCATTTTCTTTTTAAAAGTCGAATTCGTAAAAACTTATGATCTTTTTTCTTTTCTTTTCTTTTTTTTATAATTTTTTCCAATACTTGTAAAAAATCTGATTTGCATTTATTTTTATACATATTGCGAAATGTTTTCTAACTTCAAATCTGATAGATTCACGAGGCTTTTGTTTTTGGTTTTTTGGTGACCGTTGCCCGAATTGTGGTTTTGATTTCGCTTCCGCATTGTTGCTGTTTGCTTGGCCCGTTGCGCGCTTGGGCTCGCGCATGACGAGGCTGGTCTGCCTGCTGCGCCTTGGGCGCAGGGGTCATGGCCTTAACCATTTCGGCCTCAGACCCACGAGCGCAAAGGAG
Organism: Blastocrithidia nonstop; assembly: GCA_028554745.1. NCBI lineage: Eukaryota > Euglenozoa > Kinetoplastea > Trypanosomatida > Trypanosomatidae > Blastocrithidia > Blastocrithidia nonstop. The sequence goes on from JAQOTN010000046.1 coordinate 40,916, forward strand.
CACCTAGAACAAAACAAGGAAAGGAAAGAGCAAAACCAAAACAAGATGACCAAAAAAGCATCACAAACATACAAAAGCTGTCGAAGAAACACCAATACTATAAAGAAAGTGATTTTATTTTTTTTCACATTTTAATAGACATTTGTTATTAGGTTTTAGCATTTTTTATAGTATATGATTTTACTACTATATTAATATTATACCCTACTCTGTATAACGCAGGTTGTCCGGTAATCGTATCTCCACTTTCACATCCGGTTTTTTACGCAGCTTGTCTTTGCCTTCTTGTCGAGAGTTAGTGTGTTTATTACAAGGCTGCTAGTCCTTGTGTGTTTTCTTTTTTGATGTTACTACATAATTTACAAGGTTACTTTGTTCGTGTTTGTCATGATTACTGAAGTTTTTGTTGTTATCATAATTAGCATTAGCTAGCCTGGATGAAGTAGTAATAGCAACACTTCTGTGATTCTTGCAATCCTGTTCTTCTTCTTTCTATTATTTTCCATTGCTGCTGTTGATTGCTCTCTGGAGAGGCTATTATCGTTGACGGAGTTATTTTTCCTGTCGCTATCGTTTTGCTTTTATGCGTCGTTCATTGATCATCTTTACCATGTTTAACCGTTACGCTTCTCGCCGAACTCGAGCCTCAGCACGCTGACGATTGGCTTATTCCTATTATTACTGAGTTAATATTTTATGCCCACGTGCTTCACTCGCTTGGCGTTGTGTATGATGATAGACTTAATGCGACCTTTGTATTCGTCTTGTATTATGACGTTGATGCTGCTGATATTGTTTCTATGGCGACGATGATTTGTATTTTTATTTTGATCTAATTTTATTATTATAATAATTGTTATCATTGTCATAATAATGCTGCTGCACACTTTGCAACCTGGATTGTCGTCCTTGCTTCAATAACGAAGAAGAAGAAGAAGAAGAAGAACTTGGAAGTTATTTTACTATGGCTGCTCCTGCTGATGTTAACGATGTGGGGTGTAAATTATACGCTCTGTTTACCACATTGTTGGTATTGCTATTGTTGTTGTTATTATCAACACTAGGAGAGTGATTATTTCATGTGCAACTTGGTGATTTGCGATTTGCCTCATTGCTGATTCGGACTAGATTTAGTTGTCAAGATGTTTATATTTATTGATATTTATTTTGAATGTTGTTTGCATATTGTCCGTTGGTAGTTTTACTTTTGGTGTGTAAATTATAATATCACATATTATCTTCTTCATCATCATCTTCTTTCTATTCTTCATCCTTACTTGTATTGTTCTCACTGTAAAATTAACTATTATTATCAACATCACCTTTATCAAAATCATTGTCATCATCGTTAATGATGTTAGCAATTTCTTTACCACTATTGCGATGCATATTTTTGTGTGCATTTCGTAAACTTCGTTGTGGTTTGCCATACCCTTGTAATACATTGTTATCATGTGCTTCATGGGACATGAGGTAATGCTCAATATCTTATAATTATTGTTGTTGCCGTATTAATCACGTATCTTCTCTTGTTTCATCATTCGTTGAGCTTGTTAAATTACCTATTTTAACTTATTATTATGAATTTTTTTTCTTGTTACTGTCTCGATTATCAGTCTTGTCGTGTAATGATATACGACGATGAGAAGTAGACGCGGAAGACAAAGTAGACAACGAAGCTGTCTACAAATTTTTTATTGCATTTTTTGTTTCCGGTAAGTGTGATATCTGTGGTGGCTGTGTGTTTTTAATGGTGTTGTCTTCGTTACTATTTGACAAGGTGTCAAGATGAGATGACGTGCATGATTATGACGATGATGAAGAAGAAGATGAAGATGAAAGCTACTCGTTGATTATTTTATTATTTGTGTTTGTATTGTGTACTATTTGAACACTTTTTGCTTCGGTGCCTTTCGACTACATGCCACACTAAATGCAGTCAACAAAATGATTAACATCACTTTTACTTATGTTTTCTTCTTCTTTTGCATTATCATTGTATTTACATATAACATCACCTATCGCTCCACAATTAGTATTATTAGTTATATCAATAAACTTGTTGTCTAATGATTTGCGAGGCCACTGTTTTGTTTTATGCACGCCTACACGTTGTGGTTATTCCTATAAAAGAAACGGCTCATGCGTCATCATAGTCTCATTAATACACTGCTCTTGCCCAGTGTTGTTGATGAGCTACGAGCTACTCTGTTTGATATTACTGCTGCTAGTATTGTTGTTGGTAGTACTGTTATTTATCATTAAGGATGAATGCGAGGAACACGATGAGGTTGAGGTGGCAGGACCGTGACGAATGGGTGCTAACTTTACAGGTGGAGGCGCCTTTTTTACTTTTCATACTTTGTTATTCATATTGATATTAATTTGATAATTATTATGCTTTGTACTCTTGCTATTGCTATTGTTATTGATATTGTTGCTATTGTTATTGTTAGTAGCTACGTTTGCATCTGTATTTGGACCTTTACATGTCTTGTCAACTTCTTCATCGTTTTTCACCTTGTCTTCGTTTACCTCTTCATTGCAAACAGATTAATTTGACAGATTACTATTTTTCATTTTATGTGACGAGCTCGTTGTCTGACGACTTAGTCGTGCGAGTAATGATAAACTTGTCAATTTCTACTTTGGTTTATTTGACATTTACTGATCTTGTTATACATTTATATCTTTTGACATTGCTCCTGCTAGTACGGCTACTGCTGAATCGGATGGCACAGCCTTTGTGGACTATTGGGCTTTACGTGACTGAATACTTGTTTATTTATACTATTTATCAATGAGTTTTTCTTATGAGTTGCAACAATTAATAATAGTATTGCAATTATCATTATTATTGCTATTTCCATCGACTTTTGTAGACATGCTATCGTTACTCCTATTCATTAATTTGCTCTTCTGATTGTTAATGTTGTTAGGATGACAAATATTGTTCGCTCTAAATGATTTGTTGACTTTGTTTTATGAATTATTTTTTTATTACTTTTTGTTATTGATAGAAGTGTTATTAGTATAATTATCGGCTCGTAACATTATCACAGGTGCGGTTTGTGTGACATTGTCAAGCATCTCCAACTTTACCGCCTGACTAATACTTTAATAGTTATGTGTGTTCCCCTTATTGAACACTATATTGTGTAATTTTGTGTTAGATTGGTGCTAATTGACGTGTGTTAACGTGTGCCCTTGATGTGACTATTATGAATCGAATAATGCAAAGTCATTCGTGTCAACCGTAATGAGTGTTGGTGCAGAAAACAACGATGACGATGATGTGCCTGGTTTAGCACAAGTATTTGAACGAGTTTTAATAGCCGGTAGCAGACTGATTTTATTGTGTGATTTCACATTACTACCTTTATCACTATTAACATACGTACGTACCACACTGCTAGAATTACTATTTGATTTGCACTCAGAGTTATTGTTTGTGTGTACGGCTATTAGTGTGCTTTACTGTGACTTGTTTAAGTGATGTGCAACTTGAGACGAGTTAATAGACGTGGATGTAGCAGGTGATTTATTAGTTTATTGTACACATCGAGAAAGAGATTGGATGGAAACCACACTAACTTTACTGGATGTGTCTTCAGTGTTATTTGTGATTTTCTTATTACCAGTGTTTCTTCTTCTTGCTACATCATTATCATTTTCACTTTTATCACTAATATGAATGTTGTTATTGATATCATGATTGTCACTCATCGCAATGTAGCTGCTGCTGCTACAAACATTACTATTACATTTTTTTGTGTGTCACTTTGACGTAGAGGAGGAGGAGGATGTGCTGATTACTGGGAAAGAACAAACGGAACGCAGTGGTACTTTCACTTGATGTTGTAAATTCTGTTTGTTCAACAATTATTGTTGGTTTTTATTATTATCCTACAATGATTGTCTTTCACAGTTTATATTTTTTTCACTTTTACTATTATTTGTAGTATTACTCTTTTCATTCACAATGCACTATGAAGATGGAGAGGAGTGTACATAGCTGTATTGTTGACGTTCATCAATATCAGCAATTTATGCTACTCTGCCTGTCTTTGATGCTGTTATACTTCTTTTTTCCTTCTTATCAAGCGTACTGTTAGTATTATCATCATTTTTATACGTGTTAACATCATTGTCAGACTAGTTTCGAATAATGTCATTATGATGCATCATTTACTGGTGTTTTATTTCTTACGCGTTGTTTTCTTTGCATGGCATGTTGCGTTTCATTTGCTCGCTAACTGAATGGTATAATTCACGTATAACGTGCAACACCTCTACCGCCGATGGACGTGTAGATGGGTTTACACTCAACATACGCATAATCAACGTACAGAGTTCATGTGGTAAGGTGTCTGGCAAAGAATGAGCCATCTTACCATGTGTGACACTCTACACAAGCTGAACAAAACTCGTCGCATGAAACGGTCGCTGCAGCGTAAACATCTCATACAAGACACAGCCTAGCGATCAAATATCAGATGGCATACCATAACTCATTCCTTACAACACCTACGGAGCCAATCACAGAGGTGAGCCTACAAAGGTCGAAGTGAGTGAGCTGCTCTGCAGTGCCTTGGCCGAGCCAAAGTCACCAAGGTACAACTGCACCTATCGGTCAGTTTTGTGCCTATTATTAACATTATTATTTTAACTGTTATTCAATCGTGAGTTTAAGCAATACTGTGAACTTTACTTTTGCTGAAAATTTTTAGCTTTGCTATACGATGTAGACGTGCGTGATTAGGATGATTACAACGACTGCTATAGAGATGATAAAGAGGAAGATGATGATAAGGAAGGCGATGAAGGTCATTACTATGTCTGCTGTAATTTTGTTTGGCTTATCTTGTAATTTTAGCTCTAGTTACTATAATCAGATTACATCTATCGATATTGTTCTTATTATCTCTACTGCTCATGTGATTTTTTACTTTTATGAATAATTTTTTGTTGTTTATTGTAAGCAACAAATATGTTTCCAGGTTTAATATCACGGTGTACAATGTGCTGCTCATGACAACACTTTACCGCTTTCACAATCATCTATGCCCAGTGCAATCGAAGACGTAAATTCTACAATGACAACGTTTACGCATTAGCAAGTTGAATATTACCCTACAAAGTATTATTATTATTAATATTACTACTAACATTTTTCTTCTCTATATCCTAAAGATTAATTTTATTTTTCATATTTGTAGTGTTATACTTGTCATGCTGTTAATTTTAGGAATTGCCACCTTGGCGTAATAGCTATCGACAACGCAGCTCATTAAACTTATCTTACAAATCTCCTCCATCGTAGTAGCGCATTACAATGTATAAATGGCTGCGATAGACAAAACTCTAATAGATTTGTGCCTAATGTCGAAAAGACTGCACACGTAGCAATGCACTCAACTCTTCCATTCCCTGTGCTCCACTAGTGAGACGTTTGATGACTACTTTGCGTTATCTATCTTGCTTATCGTAACCCAAAAAGGCACCATTACTCCCGCCCAACTAGCGTACCTTGACGTAGTGTTACATGCCCATTATAATAATTGAGAAGTAAAACTATTTTTAGTAGTATTTATGATACAAGAACGGGGGGAAAAAATAATTAATAAATTGTGAATTGTACAAAATAAAGTATATACAGATAAATTACTTTATAAAAATTATAATAATAGGTATAAATAATATACAAATAACTTTACACTTTTGCAATGAAAAAGTTTGATGATTATATATCTATTGAAAAACAAAGCAAATTTATAATATACAATGTTTATACAAACTGTACAATAAGCTACAAATAAAATTGTGAATATTATTTAAAAGGAAAAGTAAATTATGAATAAATGATTGACTATTATAAAAATTTAAATAATAGAAGAAGGCAAAGAGTATAAAATATTTAAACAAATATTGTTAAATAGTTTGTTATTTGCAGCATGCCAAACAGAATTGCAATCATCACAATGTCAAAGGCAATTTTAGTCTGTAAACGTAAAACTGTAGTTTCCACAAATTAGCAACAACATACAATATTGACAAAATTACTAAATAATTGAACTTAACAAATGCAAACAAATTTACATAATCGAATTAAATTTTTGCCGAAAAAAGACATACTCTTGAGTTATTAGCAGATTGACATAAATCACTACATAAATAATAATTTGATAAAAATAATATATATTCACAAAACGTTTACAATTAGTACGTGTGTTTTTAAACGTTAAAAAAAAAAATAAACAGTTACACGCTTACTGATAAAATACACAGCAGTTACAATACGCAAAGAGTAGCTGCTACCGTGGATGAATCTACATTTGCGATATATTATTTTCATTCCCCTTTAGAGCAGCAATATCAGACTCATTTTTGTAATCACGTGAATATCACTTATCATTATCATTGTTACTACGACTACCGCTATTGCTTTTATTTGAAGAATTTGTATTATGATGACTGTTATCTCTTGTCATGTCAACTGCATTATATGTAGTAGTAATAGGTAACAAGTGAAATGGTCCAAACGATAATAATGCATTCTAACCATCTACTGTACTTTTTTGCAAATCTTATGCTATAAAATTATTATTGATATTACTATGTGAAATGTTTTTCATGTTATCAGTTGTCACATTATGCATCTATGTGTTAATAATGACATTTTTGCTTTAATCTTTATTTGTACCGAAATCACATGTATGAGTGCCATCTTCCACTTTCATACATTCTTCTTTTTTCCCTTCTTCTACTTCGTTACTTTCTGTTCGACTTGATAAAGGTTGTACATGTACACGACAAGTCAGTTCATCTCATTGAAATTACACACCTAGGCGATATCAACATTGTGGCTAAATAGTACACAATTTCACTAAATCAAAATTATCTTTCTTAGTAGTGCTGCTACCACTGTTGTTGTTGGTAGTGCTGCCATAACAAGAATTATATTTATCATTGCCCTCATAGCGTCCTTACCATTAACGCTGTGGTGATAATCGATGCAATGTACGTAGTGGAGATTTATATGGCGATAATGACGATGAATGGAAAACTGAAAATGGAGTGAACCGTCCACGCAATCGCAGCATCATAAGAGCATTTGCATAATTATCGTCTTTGCTGGTGTAGAAATTATTATTATTATTATTATTATTGTAGTAGTTGTATGTGTTGTAGTTGCTTCTACCATTAGCAAACGCCGCATGCTTTGCTGGTTGGTGTATAAAAGATGATGTTTATGATGATGAGTGATATTGTTGTTACTAAGGAATGCGTTTATTCAATTTGGATTTTTACGTGATGGCATTATAAGGAGCCGTATTACAAGTGTAGGTCAGTAAGTACAATTACGATTTGTACAGCATCAGACTAACTCTACGTGCACCACTGGCACACCGTAGTGTAATTTTCTCTTTTTTGTCGCTGCATTGTTTACTCAATGAGGTGTTGAACAAATCAATCTGTAACCCGGCAATGGTGTCGGCCTACCGTGCTGATGCCCTCAATAAGTTTGTAGATGAATTCATTGATTACTGTGCGATAGATGTGAAATCGTACGTAAGTCACCCATGCGTTAAAACACGTCCATCATGAATGTAATAATACTTATCTTTCTATTTATTATGAATTGTTTTTGTTGTTTGTGTTGCATTGCATTATTTTGCAAATCTATTTGAAATTCCTTGATGAACGTCTTATTTCAAAACATACGGCATGATTATTTTTATTTTTTGCAAATTTGAGGTAGATTGCAGTCATACTGGACAAATAGCATCGAATAGATTTTCTGCAGTACTGTTATAATTCAGTTTGTCACGTTGCAACTCACATGCAACTTTATTAGCATCTTCTTTTTCATAGTGATTGCTATGTTACATAGGCTCATCCATATTGTTGTTATTATCATCATCCTCATTGTGCCTGTTGCTGTTTACCTAGTTGAGTTCAGCTTTTGTCTCACTCATGTTACTATTTTCATTTTTATTCTATGCTTGATTGTCATCATCATGATGATTATACTCATCATTATCAGTGTTAATGCTCTAATGTTTTTGTGCTATCTATATTTGCAAAGCTGCTTTTGCTTTTTAGTCGGTTTTACCTTTACGGTGTAGTGACGATGATGATGATGATGATGATGATATAAGCTGTGCATGATGCTCATTGTCTAGTAAATCGTACAATTCTGCTTATCGCAGTTAGGCATCAGCTAATAAACGTTTTGTCTCTGTCAAATTTTCTTGCACACTTTATAGTGTGCTGCATTTACATTACAGCTGGCTTGTAAGTTATTGAATTTGCATCTGTAATATTTGTACTTTTGTTTATAAAGTTTAATTATATTTTGTTTGTTCATTATATTGCTGCTTCATATAATCACAGTTAGCACACAATACATGACCACCATTCACTCGCCGTTGATGTGCCTGGACAAGTTACTTCAGCTTTTCCTGAATTGAATCTTACGTAGATGACCATTTAGACTTATTCTAATTATTATTATTATTATCATTATTAAAATTTTACTTTATTTATTGTTTGTAGCTATTTTCATTAAATGTATTAATAGTATTATGAACACCTTCATGTCTAGCATCATCGTTAGTGTTCTCGTCTTTCATAACATCTATTTTTTATTATTTGAGTTACCCTGTTGTATAGGGTAAAGTTGCAAGTGTAGCACGTGCAAACAATGACAGTACATTTACTTTTTGTTGTTTTGTTTCGGATTTATTTTGTTGTAGTGAAGGTGAAGATGAGGTCACACATAAACAACGAAGCAGTTACGAGAAGTGAACTCGTCTACTCACCACATCTAACATAGCACAGAGTTATGGAAAAGTGAAATTGATGTGCTGCATAAATGGCTACATCACTAACCAACGCTGTACCTCTGTTTCACTCACCGCATGCAACACGTTCGCAGAAGATATAATGTACAACAAATTAATAAGTTGTGTTTTGTCTACAAAATACTGTACAAGATGGCTACAGCAAATAATTATATTTTTACCAGAACTATTGTTGTTAGTGGTGTTGTTAGTGTTGACATCGCATAATACACTATGCTCTTCATGTATTTCCTAAACTATACCTCTACTAGACTGCTTGTTACCTTCTTCTTCATCAACATCTTGCTTATTACAACTAAATCAATTGTTTTACTATTCAAATTACTTTTGTTTTTAGTTTGTTGAGTAATTGTACAAACGATACAGCTCATCCTTTTATTCAAGTGTCATCTTATCGAAAAGTGTGTGTACATTAATTTATTCTACATGATGTATTAATTTTTATTACTAAACTGTATTGTCATTTTTAGCGTAATTATTGTTACCCTAATTAACGTATTAGTCATCCTAATTGCTCCGTTCACTGTGCATCTTTTCCTTTGCTATATTTTTTTGGTAAATACGGTTTGTCAACAGGTGTAATTATTCTCGTCATAAACGTTGACTTTCACCGTTGATGATCTCGTTGATAGCGGAGTAAATTACAGCGTATTGTAATAATCAGAAATGATCTATTCACATTGTTAATTTCACGTCATATAACTCGATAGATTATTGAAATTAATTTTATATTGCATTATTATTATCATCAACCTTGTTCTCATTACTATTACTATCTCTTCTTGTAGTGTTAATGATAGAATTATTTTTCAGTTAAGTGTTTTGTACTTTACATAGTGCAGTATTATGCAATTTAGATAAACAAAGGGCTGTTTGAGATGATGGTTTAGTGTTCGCTTTCTTTCTTGCTCAAAAAGCATTATTATTACTACTATCATTTTCAGTTGTTAACACAGAAGAGCACATGCTCAACATGATATCAGTAATATTATTCCGTGTTCGAGACAAAGGAGCGGAAGTCGATAAGAGTGCTGACTGCATTGCATGCCTATTAGTTTATTAATTTATGTTATACTTTACTATTTGACGTTCTTACTATGTCTACATTAGATTGTCACAGTAATGAGCTGCTTTTTATTTATGTATCTGTTACTTTTACCTACATTTTGTTTATAAACTTTTCTAATCTATTCGTTCTTTCTTATTTTGGCCTTTGTTCTTTTATGTTTTTTTCAACTCATGACATAACTCTCTACTTCGTAACAACACACGCTGTACTAATGTGATAAATTGTTCAAATGTTATTTGCTATCGTCTTGTACACAAAATTATTGAGTTATTTCTAATAGTGTTAATATAATCGTTATTACTATTATCAGCATGTTATTTTTCATTCATGATAGCATTGCTCTTTTGTAGATGTGCGTTGTCAGTGTCAGTTTCTATCGCAGTACAGAACTCATTCAAAATATTTTGTATTCAGTCAATTAACTTCACTTCACTTTTGTTGTTGTTGCTGCTGTTGTTTCCATTATTTTGTGATGATACATCTCCGAATTGAGAATTCAGGATAAGAGAAGGAGAACAGGATGATTTTCGTGTATTTGCATGTATATTAGGTATATCAATACAATGAATGTTACGCAGAATTTCATGGAAAGCATAATCAGTAGCACAAAGCATGAAAAGCGTTATTTTACCTACTGATACTACATCTTATTGTCGTTCATCTAGCATCTTAAAACACTCCTATAGCAATGACATTTTTGCATTTACCATCGCCTCTACTCGCCTCTGTCTATTAGACCTACTTTTCCTTCGCCGTCGTTACTGTTGTCTGTTTTGATACTATCGTTGTTTCTCTGTCTGTCTTCAATCTCGCGTTGTCTACCGATTTTAGTTTCTACTTGCCAAATTACTGTTGTTTTACTTGATCATTTTGTTTTACTTGTTTGTAGTGTTGTTACTTTATTTAGTATTGTTCAAGAGCTGAGAAGGTGTATCAATATGTTTATCTTCTTTTATGAGCAAAGATTTTGTATGTGAGTTGCTGCTGCTGTTGTTGTTGGCATGAGTATCATTGTAAATATAATTACTTTATAGCTTATTTTATGTAGTTTGTTTTTTACCTGCTTTGTATTGTGCTAACTCTAATCGTTTGTCCGAATGTAAGTCAACTTCACACAGACTGCTATCATCGTTGTCATCACTTACATATCCGTTTGATAACGGAAAGCCTGGCTGACTAAGCGCACTCACAGAGGCATTAAACATTTCTTGTTACTACTAATGCTCGTGTTGTTAAAATTATTTTTATTCTTATTATTTTAGTTTTTATGGTATATGTGTTGATTTCGACATTTGCTTCTTTTGCTAATTGCATTGTATATCTTCTTTTTATTGTGAAATAAAGTTTTTCTGATGTTACTACGTCAACTTCTACGAAGTATGACTTACTTCTCTGTGTTAGTGTTGCTGTTACAAATATTAACGTTATTATTTACTATTTATACAAACTTTGCGTTCTTGAATTTATTCATCATTGTCAATGTTACTTGCTCTCTTGTACTTCTCATCCTTCGTTTTAGCCACATGCTTTCTTTACCTTTTATGTTTTCGCTTGTGTTACTACAAAAGTAATGATGGCATTAATGGTGAGCGTTATGGTGCACTCTGTGCCAGATTTAATGAATGTTGCTTTTGTTTTTGCTGTTTTTGTTGTCTATTCATTTCATACTAACTCAATCTACTTTCATAGGAAGTACTGCTTTCTTGCCTTGTGGTGTTCATCTAAATCATTCGTTTATCACTACCACTAATACTAACACTACTATTACTTCTACACGCATTGGTAATAAAATTTAAATCGTGTGACTTTGCTCCAGTTGAGCGTAACGACACGGCCATTGTCGGAGGCGATGTGGCAAAACTAAAACTAAACACATTACCCTATTTCTGCGTTGAGTTAGTTTTCACATTTGCACCATCAGCGTTATTGATATTATAGCTGTAGTCATTACGGTGTTGATCTATAGACATGTTCGTGTTATAACTTCTGTGATCTTGAACAGACGATGCACTTTGCCTACTATGTTCATCATTATTTATAAACTACATTTACTCATTTCTCACAAAGGTGTGATAGCCTACAAAGGATTGTAATTAACGCAATACGTTGACCGATGTGTTATGTATGGCGGCGTTCAAGTACAACTACATAAATAATCTACGTTGCTATCGTTGAGATGAAGTAATAATTTACGAGTTTGACCTGCTATTCGCATTATTGTTATTATTATTGTTGTTACTGGTAATATTGTTAACATTTTGCATATCAACAACTGAGCCTGGAAGCACAATGTTGTCCTTTGTAGTAGCTGTAGTAGGACTTGCAGGTACATTATGCGCACTTGGCAAGCCTGTGTGTTTATTCGATAATGTGTGCTCGTTAAATGATTTATTTTTTATAACATTAGTGTTACTACTACTACTACTACTACCAGTAGAATTTATTTGCTTTTTAATAGCTAAGTTAGCTGTTTGCGAAGTAGTGTCTATTGCACCTGCCTTGGGAAATGAAGAAGAAGAAAAATGTGCATTACGTAGTGTAGGACTAAAAGTAGAGCTGTGAAGTACATACGAAGATAACGACAAGGGTGATTATTATGATTATGAATAACAGCATGATGAGAAAGACGATAACGTGGAGTGTAAACCAAGTAGCCGTGCATCTTCTTCACAGAGTAAATTACTAAGCTCATGTAAATTGCCTTTACATGTAGGACTATCATTTTATACCTGGTGAGTAATGTTGTTAGTATTATTACTACCGATACAATTATTGACAATTCTGAATTTGGGTATCACCGAGCGAATAAAACGAAAAAGCTGCACAAATTATATTCACAAAACTCGTACCTGTGCCACTTGCTGCTGTTATTTCACTTTTTGCTATTATTATTATTATTATTACTGATTTATCTGTTGGTCTTTCATTTAGTTTTACAGTAATTTAGTATGTCCACTTTTAGCATATGTATTATTAACATCTTGTAATTGATGCAGCTATAGTTAATTTACTTGATCAGGACATTCCATTTATTATTATTATTACAATGATTAATGTTATTATTGCACAGCTGTCAATTCACTTTACTGTTCATCATCTTGTAGTACCGTTGCCTCTAACGTGGAAGACGTTGACACAGTTGGTGTAGATAAAAGCAAATGAACCCAATAAGCATCACTGCGGTTGTCTATTTATTACATTTAAATTTTTTCATTGCAATTTGCACTATTGGTAGTAACAGCAGCAGTAGTAGTAACAATAGAACTACTACTAGTAGTAGGAAGAGTATTATGTACATTACCCACATTGTCATGTCCTACATGACCAAAAGATTTGGTGTTTACTCCAAGTGAGTTTACATTAATCGAGGATGTAAGATAATCCATAATACTGCCATTATGTAGCGTTTGTAAAATAGAATTAGTCATAACGTTATCATAATTATTATTGTTATTGCTACTGCTTTACACAAAAGATGTCGGAGAACGTGGATTAAACGGAGAAGTTGTACTAAATGAGCTGCGTAATGCATTATTATTATTATTATTATTATTATTATTATTATTATTATTATTAGAATTATTATTTACACTACTAACATTAACTACATTAGGGTTATTTGAGTTATTGATTCGATTAGTTTGATGTACTACAGCACATGACACTGCTATACTAAAAGCTATCAATGGAGTTGGTCTAAACGTGCTCTTTCTCATCTTGTGTATTTTATGTGCAAATATATTTGTATTATTTACAAATTTATTATTGTTATCCTTATCATAAACATCAGTTCTACCATTATCGTTACTAGCTACTGATTTATGTTTTTTACTTGTATGATGATGTTTTTTATTTTTATTATTGTAATTGTTGTTGTTGTTTTTATTATTATCATCATCGTCGTCGTCTTCTATGCGGTTGTGTACAGAAGGAGGGACAGAAACAAACGAAGCACTAATATGGCTGTTGCTTGTTACTGTCGACATTATCAATAAAATGAGAATATGTGTAATATGTATTAAAGAAGTATAGCTCAAAATAGTTAACAGTTATAAATAAAATAAGGATAGTACAGTTACGACTATATATTTATAAAAAAATAAAATACGTGAACAAAATTATTCAGAGTAATTTTTTGATGTAGCAAGTGTTAAAGGCGTGCTAAAAAAAAGATGAACTTTTTTAATTCAATTATAGTATATCATACACATATTGCGTCGTCACAAAATACTATTCAAATAATATAAAATTATAACTTAGACTTAGTAAAAGATGAATATTAAAAAGTAAATATTTACATTCGAAAAAATTTGTTGTAATTAATAAATAAAGTTGATGATAAAGATAAAATATATGTGCATACACTTACGAAAATATAATAATGAGAATAATTTACATGATAATGTCAATAAAAAACACTTTTGTAATCAGACTATTTATCTATTTTTTCCAGAAGTTATTTACAAACAAAAATAAAGAGAAGAGTGTTCTAGATTTCGTTTGTAGAAATGTTTACTTGTATAGCAGTGGCTGATCAGAGCGTGTCATGTTACTAGACTCTTGTGAGTTATCTGTACTAGCCGTCTCAACATAACTCTTCTCACGAGCATAATCTACCTTCATTTGTCCAGTCTCATGACCGTAATGAATTGGTACACCAAATATCTCACGACGTGTCTCTATACTGCTGGCGTTGTTCTCATCTTGCACGTTATCGCTGCTCTTGATTACGGGTATACTTCAGGTAAGGTGAAATGGATAGATAAATGTCAAACGCTCAAACAATAAAATCACGAGCACTAACACAAACAACACATTACACGCAATGAGTAGACAGACAATAGACCATAGTGTTTGTGGTAAATACGATGGGTTTTGCGCAATCACATCATACGCCAAGGACGGCTGGTCTGTGTTGAAGTTCACATTGACGTTTTTCGCGTAAAACGAAATTTTGCTCACGGTGCGGTTGCCCAATGGCTGTACTTTGCGTGCCCCCATGTCCGTCATGTTTAAATTAATTAAGTGATGCAGTGTAGACACTTCAATTTCTTGAAATGCGGCACCAACGTAGTGGTGAACTCCAGTAGAGCATGGTGGCGTAGTCAACGAGCCCATGTACGAGTACACCTACGGGAAGAATGGAATAAAGACTCGTATTCGAGTACTACCACTCTGTGCACCGTCGAGAAGCTGAGAAATGGCCAACTCAAAGGTAGGATCGCCTTTTCCGTCTTATACCGCGTACAAGAGTGTATGCAAACAGATGATATTATCTACCACGTCATCCTCGCTATCGGGCTACACATATTTCTTGTTGCTTTATTGCATGCGTTGCAGCTACTACCACTCCGCTTGTGTGGATTCATTGCGAATGAAAATGTATACAATCTACGCAGCCGGTACTACCCCGTCAAGTAGGTGTTACCCAGGGTAGCGAATTTAGACAATGTCCAAGTTATACTGCGGGTGTGGACTTGTAGGCTTCGTCTTGGTTTTCTTATTATTATTATTATTGTTAACATCTTGTACCTTATTAGTGTGTTATTCATGTTATTACTTCTACTTTTATTCCTATTATTAATTAGATGTTAAACCGTTGATTCCATTGTGTGTATGTGTGTGTTGTTTGTCGTGCGTTTCATCTGACCGAAGTGGTGTTCGGGTGTAAATGTACGTGGCATACTTATTCTCCACCATCGTACAATGAATAATATTGAACACGTTATTGTTCGTTGTAGATAATGTAACATACCCATACCCGTATGGAGACCCAGACGCCGACTCAATCACCAGCTGTGTGCTTTTGGTGTTATCGGTTGCTGTTTTGCTGCTAATGTCGATTGGCGACTGCATGCCAGCTTTATTGCACTGTGGGTACCAAATAGCCCACCAGCCATTCTACTCACCGAGTGTGCTGTAGTCTCAGGCAAAGCATGAGTGTCCATCTCCGCAATCGTACAGTTTTACTTGTTGCTTTGTCCCTTGCAATGACGTGCTACTGCAGATCTTTACTACAGATTATGTACAAAGTACACTAATTAACAGAAACAGAAAGTATACTGATAATGAAGTTGACACTGACTTTGATTGCACCTTGTAAAGATGCGTACGCGGCTAAATTAGCGTCATATTTGTATTTTTATTACTTTATTATAGATTGAAAAAAAATAAAATGATAGATGCTAGCTTATAAATACTTCAGCAATTATATTATAGAAAATTAGCAAGAAAAGCAAAAAATTTGTTCTCAATTATTTTACTCTTTTTCATTTGTTACATATCACACTTTATATTTTATAAAATGTAGTTATGGTATCACCTTCACCATCATCATAAAAATTAACGTTTTTACATAGGTAAACAACATTGTCATGTGTTCTTTTCAAGAAAGAGGAAGGAAACATAGAGAAATAATATTTACATGAAAAATATAATAAAAAAGCGAACCACCCGCTGTTGATAAAAGTAATCTGTTTAGTTCTAAGTACAAAGTTAATAACAATAATGTTTTTTTAGTCATGATTGAAATAATTGGTAACAACGAATTATTTTTAGAGAGATAAATTAATAATAGCAAAAATAAATAATGTATACAAACATTAAAAAAATATGCATAATAGTAAGGTAAAAATTGTTGCAATAAAGAAAGTAGTGGCTGATTGTTAATCTGAACATTTAAATGTGTTGTTTTTTTATTTAATTTACCTTTTGTGGTTTGTACACAAACATAAAACTATAAATATGTAAATATAAATTAAAAGAACTATGAGAAATTGTTCTTTTGGTTATACTAACACATAAATAAATTAGGTTTATTAATGTATTACTTACTTTTACATAATTGCGTTAGCATCTTTTGACATTACTACTTTACATGGGTATGTCATTACTATCGTCCCTTGTGTATGTTGAATCAATTTCGACCAAGTCATTGATGAGAGGTAAAAAGACTCAGTGTGAGCGCTACGGCACCCAGCTCAACACTTTGATTGGGTCGCGTTACATGAGTTTACTTGCACGAGTAGACTTATAGTAATCATATACGGCATTCAGTGTAGACTCGTTGAAATATTTTTATATGATATTGACTAATACCTGTCTGCGTGCTTGCATCTTTTCCGAAATAGGACGCAGCCGTGGCTGTTTCTATTTATCTAACTACTACAGCTATTACTACTCCTATTCCTACCAATACCATTCCTGTTACAACTACAATGATCTCATTACCTGTTTTTGTACATTAGCATGATTTGCATCATTTGCTACTTCACGAACATTTTTAACCTCTAATTTATCGTTTTTCTCATTTTTGTTCTTGTTCTCGTTCTTGTTCTTATTGTTTTTGCTGCTATTGATGTTCACATCAGGAAGTTGTTTTATTTGTTTTCTATTTGCAAGTTTGTCTTTGTTCGCTTCACTCTAAATTTTGCTTTCATCAAGTTAACCTTGTACAGAATTTTCTTTTCTCATTGTCTTCTCCGCACGTTTACCGCTACGATTAGCATCACGATCACCTGCACTACTCATTATAGTACTAGAATTATTTGTAAAAGTTTACCTCAACGGAGAGTTCACACTATTGGTAGCATCATTATTTTTGTTTTTGATATTTGTTATACTATCATCTTGTCTCCTTTTGTCTTGTTGCTTGATTGCACTTATGTTTTTCTAATTTGTTACTCTATTGTTATTACCTTTGTTGTTATTCTTAGTAGTACTAATATTATTATTTTTTACAGAATCACTTCGTATGCTGCTACTACGGTTGTTTGTAGTACTATTATTACTAGTTTTACTACTATTATTCACACTACTAATACTACTTCTTCTTTTTCTTCTATCTTTATCTGTACCTTAACTTCCTTGTTTGCGTTCATTTACGTTTTTTTGTAGTTCATTTTTGCTGCTGACACTATTCTTGTCTTAATACGGGCTTTTGTTCTTGCTGTTTATATTGGTTTTTCTATTGTTCGATTTGTTTTACGTGTTATTTTTACGTGGACTGATTGCCTACATGGCATACACACGCTGCTGTTATCGGAGTATGTGTTGTATCAACGCACGCATATGGGTAACCTATTGTGCCAGTTGTGGAGTCGTCATATTATGCACATCACTTGACATGTTAAGATGAACAGATGGCTCATGCGGTAACGCAAAGGATGATGAAGAAGTCGCAGCGTGACGTTTATTGTTTTGGTATTTGTTATTATTATTGTCATGGAGGAGACTTTTAATATTAATAGACACATTTCTTTCATTTTATGCGTGTCTTGTTGCCTTATTGCCCTTTGTATGGCCATCTTGCGTATCAAGTTTGTTATTATTTATATTATTATTGTTATTATTACTCTACTTGACCAAGTTACGCACATTTTACTGTGTTAACACAGATTTATTAACTAAAGGTGTTTTTGATTTATTTTGTGATAATGCATTGTGATTTAGTGTATTATTGACTTGACTGTTTTTTCGTACATTTTTCACCTTATTACCAACACTACTCTCTTTTTCTTTATTGTTATTGTTATTGTTTTTATTTTTATTAACAAGCTTATCGTCAGGTTCATCGTAAATCATGTACGGCTTCATAGATGCACTGGGCTTCATGCCACGCTCAGTGGTGGGGTTCAAGTGAACCAGTGAGTTTGACCGAGAAGCATGAGGTCTTTTTGTGCGTTTGGCATTGCTTGTAGATAGCAATGTGCCTTATACATTGTCTTGATCCTCATTTTCAGATTCTTCATCTTCGTTGTCACAACTCGGTAGAGAGAAAGACCGCTCCTTGTAAATAAACTACGCGGCTTGATTTTCATCGAAAAAGGTGCCAGGTGAACTTCCGTAGCTGTTACTGGCATCTTTCCAGCTTATCATGGTGGTATCAATTTACTAGTCACACACTTACAAACTATTCTATCGTTTACTGCCTCTCTTTGCAGAAGAAGTAGGAGAACCAGAAGTTGTGGTCTTACTTGTGTTTTTATTTGCCTCATTGTTTGCATTCAAATCATTATTTTTCTTTCGAACTCGCGTATTTACTTGTCTTTTGCTTTTATTTGTACTAGTTTCATTTCTACTATTCTTAACTTTATTAGATTTGGCATCATCTTCGTTGTTATCATCCATGTTATCATCGACATTATCAGAATTGTCGACGGTATCGTCGAGAAAGTCAGTCTGGTCATGTTTACTATCAAAAAAACTGTACAAATTTACATTGTTGTCAATATCACTATTTACATGAACTAAATTAGAGGAAGGTAATGGTTTAGCAAAATAATTGTAATCGTCTTCATGGACGTTTTTTTGTGATGAAGCAGGTTAATTGAGATTTTAATAATTATTTTTCTTATTATTTATTATTGATTATTTTTATTTTATTTTTTCATTATTATTATTATTATTATTATTATTATTATTATTATTATTATTATTATTATTATTATTATTATTATTATTATTATTATTATTATTATTATTATTATGACTTGAAGAGTTCGTTTCTTAGACTTATGACGAGCTCTTCTTCAATTAATTTCTCTTCTGCAGCTAGATCAAGTGTGATACCTGATACTTAAATGTCTTCTTTGATGAACTCTACACAAACAACAAGAACGGTGAAGTACATGACGATGATGATGATGATAAAGAAGATGATGCCTATTTTTTTTTACCATTTTTATAGTTCATGTTGCCTTGACGCTTATTAGCATAATTATTTGTACTTGTACCTGAATTAGTGTTATTATTATGTGTTGCCTTTTTCTCTTCTTCACCGATTTCTTTCAGCAGCAAATCAAAATAGTGCACAATAGGAGGTCAGCGTGTTAGCAGCTACTCACACGACGGACGCTGGAGTGGGTCAATCGTTAACAAGGATGAGACCAATTTGTGGACTCAGTCCGGGTAGTGAATTGGTTTGGCACCTCCGTGTTGCTTATAAAACTCACTCATGCACTCATGTAATGGTTTGTAATTACCTTGTACGATTTTCAACACCAGTGCACCAAGCTAACGGCTCTCAAACGGGTGATGTAACGTGAGTAGTTCGTACAATACACAGCCCAACGATCACATATCACCCGATTTGGTAATCTAGGTCATGACTTGGTTATCATTCATAAGACTATTATCACTGTGTGTATGCTTAGTTGCCTTGGCTGGCTTCATTTTATTGTCACTACTAGTATTATTATTATTTATAGTGTTGCTTCCAAGTCCTCCTTGGAGGAGCTATGGGGCCATGTAAAGTGGCGTTCCTTTCAGCGCATAGGTGGTCGAGCCCATTAACGATTTCTTACGTCGACGCTACGTGCTATTATAATTATTACTATCTTCATCATCATTATTATTATTGTTACTAATAATATTATTATTACGCTATGGACTAAGGGCACTTCCCGTACGTTTTTTATCTCTACCTAAAGAGGGTAACTTAGGTGAACTTGCTCGACGTTGTCCTATATCTGTTGCCTTGTCTCGTTTCATGGTGCTACTGCTTCTCTTGGAGTTATTTTCATCTTTATTCTTGTTATTATTAAAACCACCACCATTATTAGTAGTGTTAGTGTTAATAACCACACTGCTTCTACTTTTCATTCCATTGACGTGCGTACCACCATGACGATTACCCACAACAGCTAATTCATTTTTTTTCATGTCATCACTACCACTATTATTTTTATTGTGAACATTCTTATTATTTTTAGGAGTAAATTGTACATTGGAACTAATATTTTTCTCTCGTTCTCGCTGCAAGTTTCTACGCAGGGCGTGCATCACCGTGGTGTCTCGTTTACCTCCTACTACACTATTCGGGTTATTATTTGCATGAGCCAGTTTATTTTTGTTGAAAACAGGACTTGATGTAATATCATTATTATCATCAATAGCACTCTTTTTCATTTTGCCATTTACATTTTGTGAAATATTCGAATTTGGTCTTTTGGTATCATTCCCACCTGGACGTTTCGCACTACTGCTTCTACTTGCTTTACTATTGTTACTATTTATCTTATTTTCATCGTTCTGATGATTATCATCATTTCTGTTATTAGTAGTCGTAGTAGTATTGGTTTCAGCACAAGAGGCTTGCTTTGCTAGAACCGTTTCATTAACAATCTACTACACACTCTAGGCAATACCAAAGTCACCAATGGCCACGAACTGTTTGGTGTCATTGAGGAAAACGTTATGCGTCTTCATGTCCCGGTGCACAACCCCTTTCACGTGTAAATAGTGTAATGCCAGCAGTACCTGCACAAACCACAGCATGATGGTGTTTAGCGGGAAAAACGTTTTATTCTCCTTGGCTTGGTTAATCATCGAGTGTAAATCACCACCACCGTAGTAATCGAGTATAAGACACAAATCGGTTTCATTAAAAGTAAAGCAGTCCATCTGACGCACAATAAACGGATGATGTAGTTACTTCATCAGCGTAGCCTCATGAAGTACCTCACGTCTACGTAATTATTCTTCGTCATCTTGTTAATACAGATCTTCGTTATTGTGATTATTGCCAATATTATCATAAAAGCTATCATCGTCCTTTACTTCATGGCGTGTATTATTTTTGTTAATATTATTCAAAAATCCACGATCGCTTTTATTTGGATGGTTATTATCAATTTTTAAATTATTCAGGTTGGCATTCAATTTGTGTAGTTTGCCATTGCCTCGTGTTTCATCTTCGTCCTGATGAAACACGACATCATTTTCGTGTTTATGACGCTCGCTTAGTGTCTGTCGTAATCGTACACTGCGGTTGTGCTTGTCATCTAACACGAGTGGGATTCGCTTCATCACAAACACCCGGTTATCACTATTTCGCTGTACCTTGAACACCGTACCAAAACTACCACTGGCCATCTTCATGATAATCTTGTACTAGCCGCCTTCCTTTTGTGTAGGTTCTACTTGTCGATTAGGCAGCTACGCGTTGGCTGTCTTGCTTGATCGCTACATTGTTCTGTTTGTTATTATTGTTATCAAGTTAAAAGATTGAAATAGCAATAATATTAATTTGAGTATGTGTGTTTTGTTTGAACACTTTATTAATTACACTAAAAAAGAGAAATACAGCAAAATTTTCTTTTAAAAATTTATAAATTTTTGTTTGATGTTTATTCTTTAGACGCGTTAAATAAGTGTTTATTGTAAAACTCAAAGAAATAACTTATGCAAATAAACTATGTATACAAAAGACAAGCAACTATCAAATCTTTTAGTTTCACATATTGAAGTATGATTAAAGTACATTCCATATGAAGTAACATCCCACCTTCTTCGTTTTGTAAATAATACGGTAAAGTCAGATTAACAATTTACATAATACAAATTACAGAAAATAAACTTAGTAGCAGTGTGCAGAATGCAGAAAAGCAGACTATTTCAGTTTGATATTTAATTAATAGATTTTCTCTTGTAATGATTATTGTTGTTGTAAAAGTGATGATAACGATAATGATGAAAGTTGTCGTTGTGTATTTTGACTTATACACTTAAGTGCTTGTTGATACATAACATGTAGTTTTGTGTCTGCCGCTATGACACGTTGAGCTGCAGGAGACAAATCCTTTATACACGGCATGCTAATAGTGTTTATGAATGTGTTATACTTGTTACTTTAACGCATACTGTTCGTAGCTTTTGCATTTTGTACTATTTATGCATTTTGTGCGTTCATCTTTAGCTGACATAATCGATATAGTAATCGTAACAATAATACTTCTATATTTTCTTTGTTGTAAATAGATAAATTGTTATTACTTATATCATAATAACATTTGTAATTGTTACAACACAAGGCGGGTGTATTTCTTATTTACTTGACACGTCAAGGACGAAGTAAAGCAAATAATGTAGTGTTACTACATGATTATTTTTATTTGTATCACTATGAACACTAAGATTAATAACACCTCTGATGTTTACTTCATTAATGTTACTCTTGCGAGTGTACAAATAAATAGCGTATCAACTAGAAAGCGAATGATCGTCACTAATGTGAGTTATTTTAACAGTAAGTATTATCAAACTATTTCGGAAAAGAATGAAATGTGTTGCGTGTGTTATTTGTGAACATTCATTGCGCCGTCTGCCATAATGAGTGCAATACTGTAGATTTGATATTGTCATCAATATTATTTTTAAATTTATATTATTTTGTTCGATGAGTAAATTATGGAATGACACTTTTTCTTTCATTTTGTCATTTTACATAATAATTGCGTTAATATTATCAGTTTGCACAAAACGAACTGTTACACTCATTGCTAGTCAAATATTTTGCAAATAAAACATCGATAAGACTATTGAATATGGTATTGACATCACTAGTAGAGTAGCATCACGGCAAATCATTGAGATAATCTACATCATTTAAGTGCAACTGTTCATAGACTTGCTTTGTATTCTACTTGTCATTTTGACAAACAATTTTATTTTGTGATAATGATAAATGTGAATGAAACACAGCGTCATGAAACTCGTAAAAATAGGTGTAAAAGTCCAACAATTACTATCGTATAATGCCACGCAAAATTAATATATATACATAATTATCGTTCCTATTTACATTTGTACAATATGTACGCGACTTGTTCCTCAAATCAGATGTATTTTATTAGTATGCATGATCGTCTTTCACCTTGTACTACAATAGTACTTTATTGCAATGTATCATTTTTATTTTATTGTAGGAGCAATAGTTAGTGTAATTAGCCAATTTAATATGTGTAATCTATGAAACAGGTGATAATAGTGTACGCAGCTAACACTAATCAATACGTGCAATTGTAATGTTGCTAATAGCTGTATGTTATCTTTATTATTTGTTTACATTGCCAGGAGTTGTAAAAAATTGCAACGACTTCTTCTGTGCATCATAACAAATAAGTTGACGTACAATATTGTACTTTACTTTATAATCTCTACTTTGTATCTATGAAAAGAAAAGACATTAGTTTGTAATTGCATGACGCTCACATTGCAACATACTATTTAAACAAGCGTTACTATTTGCAAATGTCTTACACTGCTGATGTAATTGTGAAATAAGACCAGTTTGACCTTTGCATCTTCATGTTTCAAGTATTAATTGATCTTTACGCGATATACTTTGCATGTAAACATTTTCTGTTTTACATCAATTATTACTATTGATGTTATCTTTGTTGGTAAAACAAAGATAACACAGTTGACCATGCTATGCAATTATCTTATCACGTGCAAAGTTGTGCAAGGTAACTACACTCGTCCTGTTCGACTTTTGAGTGCTTGCTAAATAATGTTGTGACATGTCAAGTTGTGTTATACGTAGTGTTTATTTAGAAGTGCTTTAGCGATAAAGCAGTTTCTTCTGCTATGTCATTGTGGTAAGTTTTGTAATCTTATCATGATGGATGTTGATTTAGTTCGATGATGTATTTGTTAAATGTATGGTTATGTTGTCGCTATGTGTTTTGTCGCCTATAAATGCATTTTTGTGTGGATTAATCATATTCGTTATGCGCAATAAAATGTCATCTTTTGTCAAGCATCTTACACGTGTACTAATTTACTTATTCTAAGTTGATTTTGTACTCTGCTATCTATCATCCGTGTTGTCACATTCACAATGACTAATATACTTGTCATGAAAACACGAAGTTAAGTTTGTACTATCACAACTGTATGACTTACACTTACAACAATAACACGTGGACGTCTGCGCAAATAAATTAGCTAGAGTGCCTTTCAACAATTCGTTATACGCACACTCGCTATGTTATTGCATTTGCACTTTACTTTAACACATAAATTATGTCGAAAGTAACAATAACTGTGGTAGAGGAGGTAAACCCTGCATTACACACCACTAATCAAGTGTACTTCAGCATGATGATGTTGGTCTTTATTGCAGTTTATGATACAATGACATTCTGTGTTTGCTTTGCATAACATATTATTATTACCTTTACTTTGTATATTATCTTTGTCATGGGTCATGTGTAATGCACAAACGCAGTAATCTTAATCGCTGAGAGAGATACGGTTAGTTTATCTTTTATTATTTATCATCTATATATATTTTCTAGTAATTACATAATATGTTATTTGTGTTGGACTGTCCAAAAGTTGCTTTTACGGAAGATGTTAATAATGACAATATTATTGGCATGTAATGAGGTAAGTGAACACACTGCGATAATAAAATTTGTTATGACCTCAAGATTGTCTCCTCACAATTTTGTACATATTTATGTAAATTTGATTTGTAGCCGAGAAGCTGTGAATTTCATTCGTGCCGTACATTGTGCAAAAAGTAGCTATTTATACGTTAATTGTGTTTAAACATTTGTGTAGAAAATAAAATTGTAGTGTTTTGTAGCTGTACACATTGCCCATATGATTTGTGTAATTACTACAAAAAATATAGAGGCGTTGTATGAATTAGTTTTGAGGTAACATTATACATATTGTAAGTTGGGTGAAACAAAAATAATGCCTATATTTTTTATTTATATACTTATATGCACAGCATGTGAACAGAGAGTGATTGCAGCTTTACATTTCTGTAATAATGCTGAAATTTTACGTTAAGCTAAAATTACACATTATCGTTATTCAATGACTTTGACTAATGTACAAAGTGCTATGAAGGTTGCAAAGTTCGAGTATATGAGTTCTACTATTTGTTTTGACAATCTTTAGTGTGTAACAAATTAGCATTTTACATTAAGTCTGTTTGCCATTGCTAGTGTGCGCGCTTTTTATGTAACGGTAACGTGTACATAGTGTTAGTGCGCCAATGTGTTAGTGATAACTTCGATTATTTCGTTATGACAGCATATAATTTTCTTCACAACTCCACCTCCTCTTATTTATCAAGGGAGTACAATGACGACGAGTACAAAATGTATTTGCGTGTAGTCTGTCAAGTACATTACAGTTTGCATTTGTCAGCAGTGTAGTCTTATGCACTGTCATTATGCCTTTGCAGAAGTCAAAACAATGGCATGTGTTGACTTTTTCCGTTATGCTGTTTTATTACTTTCTGTTATAAATGCAAAACTCTGATATTTTGTTGTTAACAAAAAAAGAAAAGAAAAATTTATATGTTGGCAAGGATGAATAAATATGCATATAAGCATTCAACAGTCATTAAAATGTATAAATAAATAAAGGAAGCAGCACATATAATAAGTATAGCTTACAAAAGTTCAGTCTTAATATTTCAAGGAAAAAGAGATATACAAGATTTTTTAACAAAAATAAGATATTTGTCTATGTTATATTTTATCTGCACAATTATACTAAAGAAAAAAAATATGTGACAAAAACGTTAATACGACAAAAATTAATCATTTGCATGAAGACTGTATACGAATAGTAACACTCAAGAAAAAGATTAGATTAAAAAAAAAAAGTTTACTTTGCAATACATTTTGTTGTTTTCAATGTTTACATTCCAGTGTGACAATTTAATTGCTTGGTATTTCATGGTAGATGTTTACCGAATAGCAAATGTTGTGTGACATTAAACTTTGCGAGCACTTCCGCGGCATACATCTTGATCATTCCACCAAACACCTTACTTCAGTGAATTACACCAGAGATGTTGTACAGCATGTTGCTATGCTCATGAAACGGACCACTCTTGTGGTCGTAAATTCATTTGATCATGGCAAAGTACATGTACTCATTTGCGTAACGAGACACGAGTATATTATCACACACATCTGCTGGTCGAATAATTACATTCTCAATATACCTCTCCTGTTCTTCGTTTTCCTTTGTATCATTGATGTCTATATCTTATTTACATTCAACATCATTGGCAGTAACATTGTTATTTGTTTTTGCTTTATTAACACTAGTAGTAATAGTAGTAGTAGTAGTAGTGACATTTATCTTTGCTCGTGGTGCACACCTGCTCATTTACGCATCAATAAGCTGTGCTGCTCCAAATATGTATGGAATGTGATGATAATCATCTAACCCTCACACGCCATGTGAGCCAGCCGGTTCAAGAGAGTAGTGTGTCTGTAGGCGTCGTACAAAGGTCATGTAATGCGCAAACACACCAAAGATAAACTGCTGTCTAAGTCGTCGTGTATTATCGCGAGCCGATGTAGGAACAGGATGAGGAATATACGGTGAGTTAACATTCACGTTGCTGTCTTGCTTCTGAGTAACGATAGTGCTTCTGTTTTGTGCAGGTAAATGCACTTTACCTGTGAAAACCGTCGAGGTAGAAGAAGATGAAGGCAAAATAGGTGGAGGAACGAGTATGGTAGGCACCTCATGTAAACTACCACCATAATCCCCATGCTACTCGAGACAGATCATTAATAAAATGAAAAAATGCAACTCATGTCCGCTGCCGTAGTCTAATCGTGTGGCATTGCCAAAGGAGTCGCTCAAGTAAGCTGCCATTTCTGTCGCAAGCTGTTCAATTTCAGCATCAGAACGTGGTATACATTTACAATCTTTATCTTTACAGCCGCTACCAATATTACTGCATATTTTGTTGTTATTATCTTCATTGTGATTTGTAAAAGTATAAAAATACTAATTATTACATCTATATGGCTTTGACTATTATTGTTTTGCCTAATGCTGTTGTCGTAAATCGTCTTACTTTTCATCTTTCATCAACTATTTGTTCTGAGTTTATTTTTATTTCAATTACACGTTTTCATTATCATGTGAAGGCTTTGCAGGAAATGTACGCGCTAACTCGATCATTCACTCATGAACGTGTGCCTCAAATTGAACGTGAAAGGTACGCTTGGCACGATTGCCAAATCGCTGCTGTGCCATATCCTACAATGGAATGTCATCGACTAACTTGTGTAGACGTGGGAATAGGGTACGAATAAAGTACGATACAGTAGGAATGAGAGAGGTGTTGTGTGCATCAATTCATTCACTGCATTTCGTTTTTTCAACAGCTTCACCACAGCTCTGTAAATAACTTAGAATCTTGTAGAAAGAGGCAGATTTTTTGAACACCTCAAGTAACGTGTGATCTTTATCAATCACTTTATGCGGTGTAGACGGGAAGTGTGGACAGGTGAAGTAGGATTGAATGATTTGCATCTCATTCTTATATGCTTTTACATTTACTTGAGTGTTATCATTATTATTACTGGGATGGCACTGATTGTTATCGTTGTAATTGTTGTTAGCATTACATTGTGCGGCAGATGCGTTAGCAGCATTACCAGAATAAGAAGTACTTGCGCTTGCAGTGTCAGCTTCTTTACCGCTTAATTTTTGTTACATTTGCGTAACACGAGCAAAAAATTAATAAAACAAGATTTTAATAAATAGAGTGAAGGCTGAAAACAGGTAGATAAAAACTATAGCAAAATACACTAACTGTAATATAAAGGTTAATAAGGTAATAAAAAAACAAATTAAATATACCTGACATTTATTGCACGTTATCATCATGTTTTATTTGTTTAAGCGTACACATTTGTAATAATTGTTTAAGCATCAACATTCTATTTGTTGCAGTCTGAACTTAATAACAAAAATACGTTAATTTTTTTTTTAAAAATTAAGTAAGAAGGTGTGTAAGAGTTGTTTGTTGATATTTTATTTTTTCTTTAAAAGATAAATATCGTTGGGTTGTTTTTTTTGTTTTTTTTTGAATGTAAAAGTTAATTATATGTATGTATAGTTTTAAATACAGCTATTATTCTCCTTTATACGTAAGTAATAAGTATACGACACAAAAAATACAATTAAAGAAATTATCGATGGCCTAAAATTATTCCAAATTCAAGTAATAAATGTAATAACAATTAACAATAAACAACTGATATTTTGTTGTTATCTTATAATGATATATAAACAATAAGATATTAATTTTTTATATATATTAAGCATATACACTATAACATGTTTACAAAAAGTCTTGTCCGAGTTGAGCCAGTAATGAGATAACAGGCTGAAAACGACCTTTTGCCTTTCCACGAAAGCGATTCTAGTGAACAGGTAATGACTCTTGTAACAAATACAACAAGTCATTTCGTTGTGCACTCTGAAGTTACGTGTTGAGTGTAAACAAAAACGCCTAGGATTCGATATCTTTGAAAACCGATCGATATCCATAGTTAGTACTTCCATAGGCAACAAGATAAGGTGGCTGAATGCGTTGCTGCTCTTCGGCCGATAACGGACTTATCATTTGCACTGGTGAAGAAATAATCTCAGCATCTGTATTGTTGTTACTACTATTAATACTATTACAATCATGCTTAGTCAACTTATTCGTCCTATTATTTACATCATTTCTGTTTTATGTAGAGGTATTACCATTATCTTCATCGTTACTACATGTACATGCTACGTGTTCAATGGTATTACTTCCCTAATAAAACTGCAATGCCTGGTTGTTATTATCGTGATTACTATTCATGTCATTCTTTGCAAATTTACTGTTTAAATCCGTCTATGCACCGGAAAGTTTACTAGTATTAGTAGTAAATCAAATACCCTTTGCATGGAACGACAGTCCAGCTACCGCAAATTAGCGAACATGAATGCGATCAAGTGCACCGTACGCCTTCGCGAGAAAGTAAAAAGCCCGCTACAGTTGTAAATAAAAAAACGGAATATACCCAGCCAACCCACGCTGACCATTCCAGCCATTACTCTACACACTGGCAGTGATGCAATCCAGCATGCACTGTGATG
Organism: Blastocrithidia nonstop; assembly: GCA_028554745.1. Lineage (NCBI taxonomy): Eukaryota > Euglenozoa > Kinetoplastea > Trypanosomatida > Trypanosomatidae > Blastocrithidia > Blastocrithidia nonstop. The sequence continues at coordinate 70,550 of JAQOTN010000046.1, forward strand.
GATTGGTCAGCAGTGTCATGGCGTAATCTCCGTACAAATTTAAATACGGTGAGGTTAAATACAAATGATCATGACATGACGTACGCTGCAGCAGCGATTGCATGACACGGGTATCGTGTCAGATGCCTAATCGTCCCATTTGCAATGTAGGAAAGAGTAAAGTGTCAAAGATGGTTGTGCTATGCATGTTAGTGTTGCTGCTGTTATTATTATACGTGCTACCATCACATTAACTCATAAAGTATTGTGAGGCTGTGTGTTTGAACTGCACCGTGACATCGTGCACAAATGACATAATACGCTACTGAGCCGTGGCAATGTAACTTTACACCTCCGATGACGGGTCAAAGCCACACACATTGGGCAGTATGAGCAAATTAGATCTTTTGTGAAGTGTAATCTTTTTCCCTACTTTACGTGTTTTTGTTTTGGCCGAATGTAAATAGTTGTGTTTTGAATGATGAATATTATGTTTTTGAACTTTGCTCACTTTACATCCGTTACTATGCATGGAATGTGATTTTCGTTATTATAAGTATTAGCGCTTCATGTAATCTTTATCTAAATTCAACGTAGCTTTCTTTTTATTATCAATACTTTCATTAGTATTATTAGTAATATTAATAATACTATCATTGCAGTTGTCAATAATAGGATGAGATATATCAGTCAGTGCGTGTGCAAGCTGACTAAATCACTGTGCAACAAATTAATTACGCTCAAACACAATGTACCGGTCCATTCGAGAGGCAAAGTAGTCATCGGACAAGTTTGCCCCGGTCAGTATAGTGTTCTGTCCATCAAAGATGAACAACTTGGTGTGCTGCACTCCTAATGCTTCTTTAGCTCGACTAAAACGGCCAAACAAACTATTTCACTTATTTGGACTTTGAAACAAGTATACATTGACGCGTACATGATCCCTTGTTGTTTCGCAGTGGCAATATTTTTACTTTTATTACACTTAACTTTGCTAAACGTTCACTTCATTTATGATGTTAGTATTGGAATCGTTATGTGTGTTTACAAGGCTGCATGAGTGAGTGTGATCAAGCTGATTTGCAAGTTTCAATAAATTGCGTATCGTGTTCAAGCTACTTCCACACTGCATTCGATTGTAATCAAGTAGCAGAGTGACTGTGAATGGGCAACAAACTTCATTTTATTTATTCGAAGTTTGACGTGCACGCTTGTGAGCTTATTACACAATCTTGTCCTACAAACACTTTACAAAGGCGGTAGAGAGTGGGCCTTACCCAATGTACAGTGCGGTCATGACGATACTACGAGTTGCTTGATTAATTTGCAATTTCATTTATTCATAGAAGGCCGATGGTGTGTGTAAGACACGAACATTTTGCCCACAAACCGGTAATGCTGTACAAGTCTGCTCTAGTAACGTTAATTTGCGTAAAATGTGATCTGGTAAATGCGTCAAAGTAGTTTCACTACTAATCATTTAATTATCATTATTACTACCATGGTTGTCAGTAGCAGTATGAGCATTACCATTTACACCTTTGTTACAAAAATGATTGTCAAACAATGAAGTACTTTCCTTTGCGTTCTCTTTTTTTTACAATTATGCTTCTTATATTGTTGTTGTTGTTGTTGTTTTAGGAGTATCACTTTGTTGTTTTACTTCATTGGCATCACATTGTAAAAATTGTGAAAACAAGTGCAAGCCGTTTGTGTCTTGTATGTGAGCTTTATCGCAGGCAATACTACCACTTTACTTTTATTTACAACAACTGTCATTTATTTTACTGCAATCGTCATGTGCAAAGAGGTACGATGCTGCAAAGTAGGCTACTATAACAATCACTACATAGTACGATAATAACAACAACATTGTCTACGTGTTTATTTCTTGGGCGAAAAACAAGTTACTAATATTTATAATTAGTAACATGTCAAGGCGATAATTATTTATTTTTAATAAAAATAAGTAACAAATAAAACAGAATAGAAGGAAAAAGAGGCATAATTTAAATATTACACATAATTTTTACTCATTACTATGATAGTAAAAACAAAAACAAAGTAACGTAAATACAGTACAGCACTTTTTTAATTAAAATATAATGAAGCTTTGATTACTAAGATAATTGAAATGAGGCTATTTGTTACTATTCACTAACAATTCTACTCTTAGTTTTGTGTTTACTAAAGTAGTGATTTGTAATTAACGATATGAGCGATTCATAACATTCACTCTACTCATGTGATGTGACTTGTCATCGTAGTTTATCTCTTGATCAGTACTATTATGATACGACACAAAAGCCGCTATAAAAGTCAAATTATACAATAATCCGAAGTTATTATTCTACATTATCATGTGCATTTTAGTTATCGCTTCTGCTAATAGATTGATTGCCTTCTAAATCAGTAGGTTTGAAGTTCTGGCATTTTAAGTATAAGAATGTTTTCACCTTTGTTGCACTTATCTGTTGAAGTTTTTACTTCCTTATCTTACTAAAATTGTTATCACAGTATTGTTTATCATCATTTGTATTTGTTTCACCAGGTGCTGTGCAATCCTTGCTACCTTAGTCAGTCAAATAGTTAGTGTTACAAGTAACAAATTAGTTAGCATCTGCTATCGATGTCAATGATTAATGAATGTGAAGTAACAGTTGTGGGAACATAGATGCACAATCAGTGATGTGTGCTGCAAGTTACATTGCTGCATTATTGATAGGTTCATCATCGCTATCACTATTAGCGTTATCATTCATTCTAAAAGTGTCTACGTGATTGTATTTTGACTACATCATTAAAGTGAAATAATATATTTGATGTTTACAAAAGGCAAAGCTACTACTGAGTTAATAATGGAAGTATACAAAAAAATTAATAAATGAAGTAATCCTTTTTTGTTTTGCTGGCATATATTCACTCACGAGAGTTTCCTTATAACTTGCGTATATATATCACATGTGCTGACGCATACGTATTAGTTGACATTTAATATTAATACTATCAGTCATGCAATTTATGTTGAATTTAACTGATGAACAGCGTTATATTAGTGTTTTGATGTGAACTTAGATTATATAATTTATATCATCGACAAGTTTACTTTGCTCTTTGCATCTTCATACAAAGATAAAAAAATTATTAAATATCTATTATGTCAAAAATTCATTATTTATTTTTCAGTCTTTATCATCTTATCAAAAAATAAGAGTTAGTAAATGTTTTATTGTTATCATTCTGTCATCATCATTTCTTAATTGGTTTGCGTGATAACAGTCTAGTAAACAATTTTTTAAGATTTATATCTCACACTGTTACAAGGAAAGAAAAACAAAATCTTGTCAAAACTTTCAAGAAAATAACACAGTTTTAATAAGAATTCAAGAAAACAAAAGAAATCGTAGTAAGTATTAAATTTAGTTTATAAATTTCGTAATATAATTAACATTTATTTGATTAGTTTTTAATATATATTTCTTATTAATTAATACGGTTTTTATGCCTTAGTGCTTGTATTAGCCTTTGCTGTAGAACTATTATTACTGCTACTATTATTAGCAGCAGCTGATTGTGTTGTCGATGTAGTAAAAGATGATGAAGTTTTCGTACTGCTTTGTTTATCTGCATTACCTGACTTATTATACGTATTGCTATCATTCTACGTTGTGTGGTGAGACGTTTTAGCAGACTTAGTTGTACTATTACTATTATTGCTGTTATTCGAGATCGTATTCATCAACACCACAGGGTGTGTGGAGTAGTCATCCGGGTGTAGACGCAGACTCTTAATAGATTCTGCCGCCTTGGTTAGCTCAAACTGAGAGAGTAGCATCTGTCGCCGTGAGGCAGAGAGCGAGGAAAAGGCCTGCGCGAGTAACCACTACTGATGTCCTCGTCCATCTTCGTCATAGTTCAGTGAGGCGGTAGAGCGATATAGCACGGCAAGGTTGGCAAATAACTCAGCCAAATACTGACCAGCGGTAATAACAAAGGCAGGTTCTTTGTAATTGCTAGCGTGGTTGGTTATCATGTTCACGAGTGTGTGAAAGTCATTTTCGATAATTTTCACAAAGCTTCGTAGATTACCGTGTGGAGCAGCAAGTTTGATCTGTGTGCCACCACTAGAGAAGCCCAAAAATTTAGACAAGGCACGTTCTAAACTGAAACTAGTGTTGTTAGTGTTACTGCTTTTGTTAACTGCCTTAAACATGGTGCTTGATGTAGATGCATTATTCGACATGGGATTAGTTAAGGAAGAAAATAATGGCAGGCCACTCCCCATAGATGTTGATGATTTCGATGAAGTCTTTTTATTTGATGCGTTAACTAGCTACGATGTCTTCAGTATCTACGAAAGCAAATGGTAGGCCTGACTTTACAGTGTGCCATTGACATGAGTAAGCAAAACCGCAGAGGATGAAGTTAACAACGCGTTAACGTAACCGTAATCAATGTGTTTGTCTTTTTTACTTCGGTGTGGCACTACAGTAAATTTGTCACATAGTGCATTTGCCTACGTGTCATTTTTATTAGTGCTACCTTGATGGACTGGGTGTGTTGTACTGCTTTCTTTTTCATGCATGTGTTTTTCTTGTTGTGGTTGCACATCTACTCCAATGTTTGCAAAGCTGAAATTTGCATCCCGTACGATGTTTCATGAGACATCTATGCCATGTGCTAATACTCGTTGTGCGTACATACTTAACAAGATAGACTACGAACATGGAATCTACAATGCAGCATCTGTACTTGTCAATAAATCCTTTTCACTCTTTGATTTCCATTATTTGTCAGCATTTAGATTGGTTTGTGGAGTTGCATTTGCCTATTGTATGTACATACTAGCACGCTCATCTCCAATAACAAAGGCCAGTAGTGACTACACGCCAAAACGATAACACGCCAACTACACCAGTCGTCGTTGAATACCTTTATTACGAATGAGTAACGCATCATAGGCCATCGAGTGAGTTGCATGTAGCGCACAAACCTCTTGTAATTTACGTAAAATACCACTATAGGCAGCGGCAGTCAGAACGTTTTGTTTTGAGGCTATTTCAGCTGGTGCCTCGTTTGGTTTACAGAGCACTTTACCTAGTGCATGATCAAATTGTACTTCCATTACTCCACAATGCTCTGCTCTTACTTTAGTAGAAGGTTTTTCATCTTTATTAACCTTCTGATCCGTAAAAGTGCTATTCGTATGTTGCTTTACTTGAGGCTGATCCAGTTTGACTTTGACCGTCACTACTGTATTACTATTTTCGTGTTGTTGCTTTACCTACTTAGCGTCCTAGTCATCTTTTGTTTTGTTGTTGTTTTTATTTAGCGTAGATTGTAATTGAGATATTACCTGCACCGAATCTGGTGTAGAGTCTAGTCCTCCGGCAACGGTGGCTACTCCAGTCACACTAACCGTCTCATTCTTCATATTACCATCAATTGAATTTTGCTTTACTGTTTATTTTGTCTGATCAGACGGTAACAAAGAACTTGTTACGGTCAGATGAGATAAATAGGAAGAACACCATGTGTCTGTGCCGTAGACTTCACCCAATCAGCTCAATGGACTTTTGTGCTCTGCCAGCTTGGTCACTTTTTCTTTGCGATGTAAGAACGCTCGCATAGCGGCATCTTTGTCAACATTTTCTATATTTTTATTTTCCTCGTTGGTAGCTTTAGCAGTGATGTTCATGGATTTATTAGCCACATTTTCTGCTGTAACACTTGCCGTGGTCTGCACATTGCTCATTTCTTCAATTTTTGTCGTGTTGGCGCGATTCTGCTCTTCTGTTAAAGTTGTAGCCTTTGATGATTATTATTGTGTACTTGCCAATTCCCGCTCAAGCTGTGCATTGAAGAAGTTCAGCATTTGTACATCAGCCAGTCTACCACGTTGCAAGAACAGCTATATCATGTCTTGACGTGCAAAACGCAAACAAATAGCACGCAGCATTGTTGACAATTTTACTCTTTGTAATGAAAAGTTCAACAAATAAAATCACTTAAAAAAAAAAATTAAAGAATGTACACGTATCTGCCAATAGTTAGTGTGTGTATTTATGTGTGAGAGGTTTAGCAAAAAAAAAGGTAACTATCAACCTAAAAAATTTGAACTTTATAATATTTATAATATATTATATTTGTAAATAGGTAACAAAAATGTTAATAAAATGCATTTTTACATATTAACAATAGGCTTTTGAACAAATCAAATGCTAATACGAAGATGTTAATTGTTATTGTTTCATTCAAAAGCGTATTATAAAGTTAGCATAATAATTACAACTTGTATAGTAATAGTAAGATATATAGTCAATAAAGCACACACTGAAATTAATTTATTTATATATTGTCTGTGTAATATGTTCATTTGTTTTACACACAAAAAAAATGTAAAAATTTATTATATATTTTACTTTTTGAGTGTATATTTATATAAAATGTAAAACAAAGCAATATGTCAATAACGTATAATAAAATAATAAATATTGTGAAGAGTTGAGGGGGTTTTTTTCGGATGTGTAAAATTAAGATTAAATGTCATCTGTTAAATTTAGCTTTACTTTGCCATCTACGGTGTTGTCAAAGGCTGGTTGACCAAGAAAGGGGCAATTGGCACATCGAAACGCATCTCCTTTGGCACAATTACCACACCCACCCGGTGGCATCTGTATTCCACCAGGTGGCATTTTGCCCTCCGCCTCAAGTCGTCGTTCCAGCTAGGCCCTGCCGCAGACACAATTCTTACATGCTCGACGTCGTGTGGTGCAGTCTTCGCCTTTGGTGGCGTTCTTGGCAACCAAGTCTTCTTCTGTCAAGAGCGCCTTTACATCAGGAATAGGCATGCGTGTTTTGATGCTGTATGCCTGTGTACTAACACCGTCTGAACTCATTGTTTGTTGTTATATTATGGTAATAAATAAATAATAAATATTACTAATAAGTTATAAATAAGGTATATTTGACAAATTTGTAGTATTCCTTAGGCTCAAAATAGAGTTTTTAGCAGTGATCTATCGAAAAGAAAAAAAAATGATGAAATAAAGGAACAACAAAATACTATGTTATGATTAATCAACAACAGTTATGTGCATTTTGCTCTTCTCATTACATACAAATTAAAATCACAAGAAATCGAAAATATCATTATTTGAACTTATAGGTGGCAAGCACACTTTCAGACTTTGAAACTAATAAGTAAAAATTTATTTCAGCATTCAATTCAGAAAACATTTATATAAATGTATGCATGTATGCATCTTATATATACTGTTATTTATTTTCTTATACACTATTATTAATAATTTTGATAATATGTATGTCACTCTGTGATAAAAAAAAAAAAATGTTTATTTATCTATGAATAAGTTAAGCTCAAATATTGTTAGTAAGTAACAATATTTAATAATGTTTTTTCTTTTGCTATTTTGAGGTAAGTAAGAAAACTTTTTAAAATATTTGTGTAATAATTACTTACACTACACAAATAATAGTATTAAAAGGTCGGAGGGAGAAAACGTAATCGAAACAGATTTCTACTTAAGCTAATTAAGATTAATCAATTAAGCATCTTTACGCCAGTTTATTACTTTCCTTGCTGTGATAGTTTTCACTACTGCTGTTACTAATACTATCACCTGAATCGTTTGTAGACTAGTCGTCTACACTTATAAATTACAATTGAGGTGACGTCTTGTACAATAACGGAGGGTCATAGTCCACTGGGTAGTGAGTGCAGTCGGGTATCTCCATTCGTATTTCCATCCCTAACCCATGCAATGGGGCTCAGTCTAACACACGACGATCTACACCCTACGTAAACTGGAATGGTGACGTTTGCAAACTGTGATGACGGTAGTACCATCGTAGCTGATATAGCTTCCCTTTATTGTCTTGTGCAATGTCGCCTGCACGAAGACGAAGTTTGGCGGCTTCTGTGGCTATCACCGTGTTTGCTTGTGGAGGAGAGTGTAAAGGGTGACCGTATTAGGACAAATACATTGTCTATGTGAGATGATTTCCATCATATTTGCCGTTGCTATTATACTATTATTTTGATTTTTACTTGATGTTCGGATTGTCCGTTTATTATGCATTGTACGCATCAGAAGAAGAAGAAGAAGAAGAAGAGCCTAACAATGCTGAAGGTGCATGACTAAGCACATGATAGGCAGCTACATTAGGGACTAACATATCTCTATCATGTTATTACTCATCTACATCATCATCAACATCATTATCACCAATGTAATCTCTAAAGAAGTGACTGCCATTGTACAATTTATTATTTTTACTCGTAAAATTATCAAACATGGTTGTGTTGTCAGTGTTATTACTTGTACTTTTGTATTTACCACTTGTATGTTTATCATTCACCTGCACATCATTCTCACTGTCATCTTCGTTGTAAAAATTATTAATATTACTCTTCTTGTTGGTAATTTTGTCATTTTCAATATAATTCATTTTACCCCGTGTTAATATCTGCAGTGGGTGTTGTGAGCGATACCGCAGTCGGTCATCGAGCAGGTGTTGTCCATTTTCAATCATCGAGTATGGCGCTACCTAGGGTAACTCACGTGATGAGAGCGAGTGTAACTATTACAACTCTGCTCTACCATAAAAATTCTCATACACGTGCATGGCACCGGCGTCATGGGTGGCATCTTGTGGGGATGGTAGTGGTATTAATATTTACTTATTTTCATTATTCCTTGACTTATGCAAACCATTTCCTATAGATGATGATAAAGAAGAAGAAGGCGGCTGTTGTGCCTGTAAGGAGGCATGAAACTGCTACACCTCGTCTGCACGGAGTGGCACCCAACGTCAGCGACGCTGAATCAAACCAATCTTCTGATACAACTACACGATTAACTCACTACACGACACCTACTTCATTGAAAAGCGTGTTGGTCGAAGTCACTCGTACAACTTTGGGTGAATGAAGGATAAAACGTACAAAATACTGCTATCCATTGGTCGGTTTTCGTTATTAGCGCAAAAATCATGAATCTGGGCTAGTACTTTGGGGGTGCGCTTAAAATTACGCAATCGGCGAACACTGAAGTGCACATAGGCATGATTACCTAATGCATCCTTAGAGCATAATCGCTTTGTAGCCTATACTCGTTGTACGGCAAAGTATTTTTGTTAGCCATTAATGTCTTGCACATGAAACTACTTGTTATCCATGGCTTACAAAATAACCACACCACGTTTCAGTTCATGCCGGCGTGCTAGTTGAGAGGCCTACTCCCGTAGCAAGTCTGCTACACTTTTTCGAGAAGAACTACTATTACTATTACTACTACTACTAACAGAGTTCATGATAACACGTTTTTCATCAACATTTTCATTGTTAAACTCGTTTGACTATTATGCTTATTATAGTAATTTTACCCTTTGCTGCCTTTCATGTATCATCTTATTTAGCTGAACCGAGTTGGTTGGCTATGTAAACACATTGCTATTCCTATTTGTACCTTTGTTATCATCTTTGTGTCTATTTTCAATTTCCCCTTTTGTGTTATTATTGTTCTTATTATTATTATTACTATCAATAGACTCAGTAAAGTTATTTACTTCTTAGTTATCCTCCAACACAAACTGGGCAGGCTACACCACCACCGCCACGTGTGAGTAGCGTAATGCGGCTGGGTGCAACACTCCCAGGGCCAGCTGTGCCGTCGCAATGGCCCAGCTAAGTCAACCCACACCACGCATCAGTATAATATCACCTGGCTGTAATGTCGGTTAGACATCATGCCAGTCATCTAACATGTAATCCTCACGTGGGTGAAACAGTGCATCAATGCTGCGGCGGTGCAAGAGGTGCACAATCGCACACACAGAGGCGTACAGTGTAATTCCGATTAACGTGTACCCACACAGCGCCATTGTTTTACCGGCAAGGCATCGTTGTCTAAACAAGCCTCATCGACGTTTGAAAAAGCCTACCTTGTAGTCAAGTTATTCATGTACTCGTTTGTACAATTACGAAGGAGAATTTCTACTTTTGTTATGGGATAATGAATAAGAAGAAGAAGAAGAAGAAGAAGAAGAGGAAGATAGCGTTTGTGTAATAGTATTCTCTGTTGATGACCTTGGCATATTCACATGATGAGATGAATACGATTGTTACTTGTGATTGCTTTGCGATAATGATTTTCCACATTTACGAACCGTTTTATTGTGATTATCATCATTTGCATGGGGCTTATTTGACTAGTACATCAAGGCACTTCGTGTAAAATACATTCTGCTGCAATAACAATGATTATTATTAGTGATAATGTTATTGCTTTTATGAATGTTGCTTTTCATAAACACAATAGGACATGATGCACAATGTGCTCATGAAAAGATTGCAAAACTGCGATGAAGTCTATTTGCACTTTTGCGCATCATCATTGATGTTGCTCTTTACTATAATCAACTAAAAGAAATGTCAAATATTTGCAAAGTAGTATTACTGATAGTGAAAAAGCTTTAACAATTTATAATTGTGTAAAAGAGTTTATGCGTAAATAAGTTTATCTAAGTAATTGTAAAGAAAATTTTATACTGTAGCAACTTAAATTTTTCGTAAAAATGTGTCATGTTCATTATCTGTACAAATGTGTTATATTTATATAATGACATTTCACTTTTATAGATACATAATAAGTTGAGTTAAATTTATACAAAAAAAAATAATTGTCATTACAGGATGGAAAAAAAGACACACATACACACAATACGCGAAACACAAACAAATAAATTGGTTACACACATAAAAGAAAAAGTATAGTACAGCTAATAACAAATAAGAAATAAATAATTAATAATATCAATAAAATAATCTTTATCAGTTACTTTCTTTTTCACCTTATTGAAACGCGCACATAACATAAGCAAATTCGTACAACCTCTTAGGGGCTTGCACATCAATTGGTTTTTTTGACATAAATAACTACTTATTTTTATGTTTGAAGAATTACTCTTACTTGTTAATGGAAAAAAAATTGGTAATGACAATCACACATTTTATATTGTTTACAATGAAAAAAAATGAAAGAATTAGTCCCACACTTTAAATCTTTTTGGCGCGATAAAACTTTTGTAACCATAAACTTACAAAAAAAAAAAACAATTTATAACAAAAAACAAAGAATAGAATTGGATATAGGTACAGAAGGAGAGAAAGAATGAAAGGTAATCATTACAGTATTTGATGTATAAGTATTAATTAGTTCCAGTGTATACATTTTTGTGTAATTAGTACGAATGTGTATGTACGTATATAAATTGTTGTTGCTTTTTCTCAATTATAAACTGTAAATATTTATTATGGAGACGACCGGAGAAAGTAAAAAAAATATATTATTTTTTTGGTCATACAACTATTTGTAAAAAAATAATAAGCTTACTTTATAACAAATTGCTAATATTTTTATATAAACTAATCTAAACAGGTTTTTTTTGCATTGTTTATTGTAAGTGTTACATTGTTTGTAATTTATTTTCTTGCAGATTTGCAGGTGTAGGTGCGGGTGCAGGTGCGGGAATGCGTTCTGCAAGATAGCTCTTCAGGTCAAACGGGGTAAGTCACTGTTTGAAAAAGGGATGTTCAAGTAGTTATTGTGCAGTAGGTCGTTGAGAGGCAATAGGCAGTGTAGCCAAGTGTACAAAGTCCTGAAACGTCTCACTGAGTGGTCGCTTACGACGAGAGTTGTGCGGCTCACACTGGACAGGCTTCTCCATTCGTTGCATTCGATCAAAAATGTCTGTGACGTTTTACAAATTGTACGGATACGTGCCTAATGCAAATTAGGCCAACGTCACTCCAACTGCTCAGATATCATTCGCCTTACCGTGTGGCTCTCCACGTAATCGTTACGGACTCATGTAATTAAGCGTACCGGAGCACTGCAGCTCTTATTCAATGTACCACTACTCTTCTTTGTCATACTCATCATCATTATCATCACCAGCTTCTTCATCTTCACTGCTGCTACTCGCACTATTGTATTTTTTATTTTATTCGTTGTGCTGTATAGACAATGGTTTCTATTACTATGATGACGAGGAGGAGGAAGAGGATGTGTCAGAAACTTCATTTTATGATGCGTCTTATCGCAATAATAATTTTTGTATTTATTTATTACTTATTCGACGACTTGCCTTTTTGGATTGTCTACACGTGCACTTAGCATGATGATCACGACAATTATGTTGTATTTATGTTAATTGATACTGATTTGGACTTGCTGCATTTTTATTGATTACTTATTGGTTATTGTACTGCGGGCCTTGTTCTTTACCTCTCGTTATGACATTGTGTGCATCATAGGAGTGTCGTTGGGCTAATGACAAGGGCAAACCTCTAAAACAATCGACTTTGCATCCGTTATTATCATTTTCATAATTATTATTATTAGTTCTGCTACAGCTGATTGAGTTTGCCATTTTATTTTGTTTATACTATTATTGTTGTTGTTTTTGCTGTTATTATAGTGCATTGGTAGCATAACCAGAAACAAGCATGTGTTACTCATTTTATATTTTTTCACATTTCCTATCTATATTGTCATTATTATTCCGTTCAAATGTATGTACATCTTCTACTCGTTTTCCAAGATTATCATCACTATCGCTATCATCGCTATCACTGTGTAGCACCTGTTCATCTTTACTCGGGTGCTGTGATGGAACACACCGACGTGATAAACCAAAATCACTCAGCTTCACCACACCATACTCATTCACCAACACATTACCTGGTTTAATATCTCGGTGAATATACCCACGATCATGCATATCTCGTACACCACGTAGTAACTGCTAGCCTACCACCGCCACCACACGTTCTGCCACCCCGTTAACCTCCTCCACACTGCCCTTTTCATCTACATCGGCTAATGAGGAGCTGTAGCTAAAACTGAAACTGCTCATCATGTTGCTCACCCCATTCCCAACTTTATTTTCACCTTTATTCATTACGTTGTTATTACTAATATTTCTTTTGTGCCTAGCTATGATAGTATTGATATCAGTGCTACTACTATTAAAGCTAGCACTATTTGTGTTATTGGTAGTTGATGTATTTATATTCTTTTGCAACTCTATCTGACGCAGAGCCTGTGTTGTCAGGATTGGAGCCGATTGACTAGAATCAGAACTACACATGAGTGTGTTGCTCGACTGAAACGATTGCGGGAGTGAGATTTATTACTGCTGGGGTGAGCTTTACAAGTTTTCATCTCTGTTGCATTGTTTAACTATATCTTATTTGTGTATAACACTCTAATCAAGATGAATGTTGTTACTCTTACTATCACAGCTATTATGATGATACATTTATCGCTTCTACACATTAGTTTACTTTTCGCACTTCTAGTCGTGTGCTACAGTATCTTCGTTTTCACTCACATGCAATGACACATGTTACTCTTCTTTCTATTTTTGTTCTTATTTCTATTATAATTGTTATTGCAGCTATAACTGCTTTGCATGACGCATCAAGTTTTACGCAAGGTGATCAATACTGCCATAGTGCATAAACTACATGACAATGTCTAGCGCCGCTATGTTGGGTAAATAAAACGCATTGTACACCTTCACCATAAACGGTGATCGATAACTCAAATGTAACACCTGTAATTAACGAATGACAATTTGTCTCAGTTATCGACTTCGGGCACTCTCACACGCACCACGAAACAATCTACCTGAATGATTGCCTCATGTCAGATTGCTACTGAGGCACAAAGGTTACAGATTTACTCGTTTCACCGCTAACCGCCGTCGAGTCGGTGTGTGAATGGCGAGAAAGACCGATGCGGAGGCACCTTAGCCTACTGGATTGGTAATAATCAGATCATGGTAACGTACCACATTCGATGGAAGGGCAATATGTTTCATTGTTAAATTGGACATGGACGTATGACGCTAACATGGGCTTTTAATTTCATTTGCACAGGTCTACCGCTGACTTATTAACATTTTCTTTTTATGATGATTTATATGATGTTCATGATGATTGAAGCCGCTGTTGTTCTTATATGTAGTTTTTTCAGCAATACTATTATTATTATTATTATTTGGACCATTATCTGCCGATTGACGGTCATTGTTTACTTCTTGCTCTAATAGCTGATGATGATATTGTAGCTCTACATACGGCAATAAACACTGACTTGCATGAGTAGAAGTAATATTATTTGAATTATGTTTTGTGGCTTGCAAATGAGAAAGCACTACCTCAGTATGATCATCATCATCATCATTATCAAGATCATTAGTACTCCTAATAACCACATTTTATTTTACATGTTTGTTGCAGGGTTTTAGTTGACCCAAATTGTTACCACTATCACTGAGTTGATCACAATGGGCAACGTGCACAAATTAAGCTTTCATCGTGATATCATTATAATTATTTTAAGAGTTGGGTGACACCTTGTTGCTTTTGTTAGTATTGCTCTTATCAATATTATTAACAGGTAAGGCATTATTATGACATTCATTAGAAGTGCATACGGTTTGTCCTACTTGAGCATTATCGTTTACCTCTACTTATGTTGTAGTATTGATTGCATTTGTGTATTTGTTATCGTCAAATGGAGATGTAACTTTTACAGGACTAGTACTATTGAGAACGGCTTCTTTACTATTTGTTTTGTGTTAATTATCCTTTGCATTTGTTATGACTTTGCCATTCGAGTTTTCAGTTACAGAACGTGATGGCATTTCATTCATTAGTGGAGATTGTAACAAGTTGGCCTTTGGGGTAGACTTGTTACTATCACACGATGTAATAGCACTACGCCGAAGCAGCTAACCGACTTGTGCAATTGTCATAAAGCTATCATCTCGCTGCAAGTGAGAACTTCTGCTCTGGGTGAGGCCGTTGTTATCGGTACTCATGTTGAGTCCATATTGGCTACTCTGCTTGCGATCCACATGGCTGTCAAGCACCGTGGTGTGTTTTCGAGCTTGTAGTAGCGGTTCAAACTAACGTACCTCACTGCGTCGGTGAAGTAGTGTGTTGTTGATTGTGTTTGTTTATGGGAAGTGTAAGCTGTCCATGGAGTATGTGATGGGACTATATGGCATATTCATACTCGCAGACTGAAGTGTAAACGAGTTATTCTCGTACCCGGTAAACGATGGTGGTAAGTGTGAGGTGGTGGAGTGAAGTGCCTGTTGACTTTACACTCGTCTCATGGAGGGCATAAACTCATTATCATGATGATGATGATTATTATTATTATTAATATTATTGTGATAATTTGGCTGTTGTGGTGGTGGTTGTATGTGACGGGGATGGTTATTTGCCATAGAATGATTTATTATATCCTACACCGATTGTCGTTTGTTCGGAGAAGTATGAATAATATTGAGTGGTGTGTATTACTACTATTACAATTACTACTACTGTTTGTTACCTCCTACTTGAAAGTCAACTTTTCTCATTTGTTTTGACATTGACATTTACAATTCACTATTATTATTATTACTACTATTTACATGATTAGCATTTTTTTCTTTGGTGATAGTGTTATTATTGTTATTGTTGTTGTATATTGTGTTCTGCGGATCAAAGTAATACCGGTCTGATGTCAACAAATCTTGAGCATCAGGTGAAAGTGGAATTACCATCGGTGAATACGACGGTGAAAGAGGTGTCAACCCAGTTCCTGCTAAGTTGACCAAGTTATCATTGCTGTTACCAATACCAGCATGTAGTGTGTGAGAGTGTAGACCAAGCCCATGGCTGCCACTGGAAATACTACCAATATTACCTGGCAAATTCAAATAGGAGCTTCGAAGTGCATTCGCCGCTGCCGCTGCCGCCGCTACTCTGCCTGCGGCACTAATCATGTTGCGTGTATTGACCGGAGTCATTGGCATACATGGACGAAGTAGTGGGGCCTTGACGACTGGTTTGTGTATAGCCTCACTCCCATGACATGCGGAGGTGTCAATGGTAAGATTAATTTTAACATTTCGTTCTTGCAAGACAGCAAAATCATTTTCATTGCTTGTCTTTGGACTGCTCTACAAGCCAGTCTCATGAAGATGATTATCGATTTTACTTATATTATCACTACTATCAACATTCACATCTCTTCTCTGTGTGTTGCATTCCTCTTTACCCGCAGACTTGTTTAACAATTTACTGTCTTCATGATTTATTATATTTTACGAACACAAGACATTTATTTTATCACGTGCATACTATTTGCTACATAATGATAATTCGTTACTATTCGTATTCACTTGATGCTATTATTTCCTTTCAATATCATTAATAAACTGTTACGACGATGTAAGCTATTCTTTACCTACAAAGTGTAATATATTGTTACTGTAAGCCTTATTGTCGATATTATTATTGTTGTTGCAGATATTTATCTTTTATAACTTTTATGGGCTCGGTAAACTACCCTACAAGTAGTGAGTGCTAATCTAACCAATAGCACTATCAGTAGTTGCATAGGTCTGATTAGCGTTGCACTTTCTATACATATTATACACATTATCTGTACATAACATATTTGTGTTAGTAGTAGTATTAGCAGTAACAGTAGGATTTATAGGCAAAACAGACGTAATAGCTGTTTGCCCTACTGAATAAGATAAAGGTTATGTAGATGACTACTTGTACAATTATTTCGTGCTGTGTGTATGGTGTGGGTTGAGAAGAAGAAAATTGTGCACCGTCAGACAGCCTTATGAGTTGACACGAAACTCACCCGCCATCAATGTAGACCCATCACGACTAAGACGAACGTGTAGTGGTTTAGCCTTTTCAGTACATGGCTTGTCCTACTATTTACATTTGTGTTTATGCTAACATTGTTATTATTATTATTAATGATGGTGGTGATGATGATGATGATGATGAGTGTAAATTTAAGTACCAAACTATTTATTTATTTACGGACTTATATCTACACATTGTTACTTAATTTGCTGTTATTGTTTTTGTTATAATTGCTGTGTCAGTGAGATATTCGGTTGGTGTGTTGTTATTGCTGCTTATTATTCTGACTGATGCTGTAAGTGTAATGGCACTGCTGGTTTTGTAGTAGTAGATGGGAAGTACACCTCACACATCGCAACTGCCTAGGCATAGTGAGGATCAGAGGTCAAAGAAGCAGAGTGACCAGCTTTTATAGTATTAGCGATAGCAGTAGAAGTAGAGGCTGTAGCTGCAATATCATTTCTTTACTTATTAGAGCAATCTAGTTTTGTAGTGTTATGGTTTAGCATATCACCAATGTCTTCACGGTTAACCGCATGGCAAGAATTTGCATCAATCTTGTTATCTTGTGAAGTTTCATGTATGGTGCTATTTGTATTACAGGTGTTATTATGTGTTTACATCATACCTATTTTTTATTTATTGTACTTTTGTATATCTTGGTGTTATTACTACTGATATAATTTGGGTTTTACACTACAATCAATGTTGCGTGTGGCAAGGTGCTAAGTCGGTTGCATTGCGCTCGGTAATCTATTTGTGCTGGTCATGTTATTCTTAGCAGATATAAATGAACTATTACTAATATCACTGTTGACATCATTACAGTTATGGTTTGATATGTTATTATTATCACTTGCAAAGGTGTTCGTCTGTGTAATAGGTAAACTATTATTATTATTATTATTATTATAGTTATGAGTTTGTGTAAAGCTGTTAGACTACTATGTTAATGGAGAGTTAAGTTCACAGGTGTTACGGCCAAACGAGTGTGAGAGTGAGTAATGCTGGCAGTAATGAGGTACATTTACGGTGGCAAAGTGAGTTAACGCAGAGCCCGTTGAACACTCACTCAATGCTCGTTGTTGATGATGGTGTTGTTGTTGTTGATAGATGGGGCTCTTTACACTCACCTAGGATGCGGCACATTTAATTTCACTTGTTGTAATCTTATGAAGAAGGTCAACATGTGGGTTATTGCTTTTTGTTGTAATATTTATGTTACCATCACCACTACATTCGTTGAGTTATCTTTGTCTAACGTAGTTTGTATCGCCATTATCCTTTCTTTCACGTAATTAACCGGATAGCACAGATGTGTTTTATACACTAATGTTCTTTTCTACATAATTTACATCTTGTTTGCTTTTTATATCATGTAGATGACTTGATTGTACTAATTATGACGAGGACGTTACTGCTGAAATGACATTAACTAACGAAGTATTATTATTAGTATTAGTATTATTATTATTATTATGTGTACTTGTGAGAGCTAAATCTACTGTAATTTTGACCTTATTATTGGAATGAAGAGTATGATGCTATAAAGCAGCACTGATAGAATTTGTGTGATGTGATGATGGAGATGTTAATAACGATAATGATTGTAATGATGATGAGGACGGCGGTTGCTGCGGCTATTAATGTGAATACGAAGATGATGATAAGGAGGAGTGAGAGCAATGAGGTATGCCATGGAATGTGTTATTATTGTTGTTAGTGTTCATATTCATATTATTGTTACTATGTAATGGTAGTTTACACTACAGTGGTGGTGAAGTTAAGCTGTTGTTTGCCGTTGGTGCTCGAGAAACAAACAACGACGGTGGGCGTTTCTTTAGCCTACGTGAGTAGCCCGATGAAGGTAATTATTGTCCATCACTTGGTGTTTTACTCGTTGTTGCTGTTGTGTTTATTTTGGTTTCTGCTTCTACTACAGGGGATGATAATGATGTTGATGAGGAAGATAATGGAATCACATTACTATTCTTTATATTATTGTTACAACTACAAATAATGTTAGTACCATCAACATTAGACACCTCTACCTTGTTTTTATTTTAAACGTTATCGGCATAAATAACAGCATTAGAACTAGAATTACTAGGTTAAATATTATTAGTAGCTTATGCTATTTGACTTTTTACTTCACTACGGTGTGTAAGTTGTTACACATGGTGCGAACTGTGTGTTACAGCTTAAATTTGCAAAGGTACATCTAATGTTCTATGGAGTGGTTAATAACATGTCTGATGCCTTCGTAATTGTTATTGTTGGTTTTGTAATTACTGTTATTATGGCAATAAATTGCAATTGTTTTACTCACTCAGCGAGCATAATGGTGAATTTTTGTTGATACTTTCATTTCTACTATTTTTATTGGTATTGTGGTGGTTATGATGAAGATGATGATGTTGATTTTGTTGTTGTTGTTGACAGCAATAAGCAGAGTTAGGAGCTGATAAATGCTACACAGAGTGCAAATACACCGTACTGGTCTCTGGTAAACTTAACACAAGGGCATCTCTTGACATGAGTTGTGATTATGATCTGGATGATGATGACGGTGATGATGATAATTACTGTGTAATGAGGTTTGATTTACACAAAGTTTTGTCCTTTGACGGTATCGCTGTAAATGTAAGACGTCTAGATGTTTGTAACGGTAACTAAGAAGATGAAGTAGATGATGTTAATGATGATAAACGCTAATTAGTTTATAATTGATGTTAAGCATTAAAGTTTACTGCGTGTATGTGTTTATTTTGATTGACATATGACTTGTCATCACGTCTCATGTGAAACGGATCAACGTGGTGATTGTAAAATAAAGTTGAGTGTGATGCTTATGTTAAATGAGATTGTGAAGTAGGGCAGGTACAATGTGTGCTGTAATTATTATTATTATTTTTATATTTATTATAATTGTTGTTATTTGAATGTGTATGACATGCACCATGCTCATGTGAACTACTCTATTTATTGCTATAATAGTTATTTTTGATAGCAGTATTATTACTGTACAAATTGTTATTATGACAAGATTTTTGTTGTGCTTGTTCATTTGAGAATTATGAAGAGGTATTTAGATTAGACAGATTTGTATGTTTGCCCTCTTATTAACACACCTTGTCTTTCACGATAGTTAAGTTAGTTACCAACTTATGAGTATTGACAGCATTTGATACTTCTCCTCGTCCTTCTTTTATTACTGCTGCGGTCGTGGTGTTTATACTTGTATTTATATTTGTTGTTACTTCTGCTTCTGTTGTTGCTGTTGTTGTTGATTATAACGATGTTTATACAAATGATGATAATTACTACATTAATAAATTACTTTCAACACGATCGTAACAATAGACAATAAAAAGCTAGTAACAAAAGTAATCAAAACAATAATGTTGTATATACACAGCACCCACACACAAACAAACAGACTAATAAACAAGTAAACAAATAGTAAAATGCAAAATTTTGAGCTTTATACTCACAGAAAATGTAAAACCGTAAAATCGAATAATTTATACGAATAAAATATGTAAGTGATAAAATAAAAAACTTGCTTGGTAAGTAAAAAGTTATAAAAATACGTTCTCACAAAAAAAAAGTGAAAATTTTTGCGTGAGTTTATATGCCAACGTGAAAAAAGAAAGAAGTATGCTTAATGCAAATAAACCCCTTATTACGAATATAAATGAAAATGTAAAAATAATTTTTTTTAAAAAAT
This sequence comes from Blastocrithidia nonstop, assembly GCA_028554745.1. Taxonomy (NCBI): domain Eukaryota; phylum Euglenozoa; class Kinetoplastea; order Trypanosomatida; family Trypanosomatidae; genus Blastocrithidia; species Blastocrithidia nonstop. Next base: position 91,018 of record JAQOTN010000046.1, read on the forward strand.
CAACCTATTAAAATGTGCAAGAGAAAAGAATTCTAAATTATCTTTGACCAAAGTACTTTGTAAACAGTTTTTGTATTGAGTGTTATATAAAAGAAAAACGCAACAAAAATTCAGAAGATAAGAAAAAATTTGAAGACAAAGTAAGAGTAGAGAAAGATGTTTTTCGAGCATGACAACATTTTATTAGTAAATTCATAGATGTTTCATGTAATCAGTGATTATGCAAATAAAGCAAAATGATAGTGAAATGTTTTTATAATGTAATTTGATAAAGTTATGCCCATTTCCAATAATATATAAAATTGAATTATTTACAGCTTCTCTGTTGCTGTTTATGATAATAGCTTTTCATATGTGAATAGATTTGTACTTTTATGTTTGTGTAAATTTGCAAGTGTTATATAAAATGAACAATAAAGAATGTCAAAAATGGGCTAAAGTACGTCGGAAGGACATATAAAAAAAAATACATAAGAAGATTGGTCAATAAAAACTTAAAGAAAAATTGGAATGTGTTTCTTTTTGTAAATCAAATATTTAATTACTAATAATAGAAATTGTATTGTACACTCAACCAAGAGAAGTAGGGCGGAAGAAAAAAGGAAAATCACACTACAAAAAAACCGGTGCATTCAATTTCGCAGATATATAAATTATAATATAGAAAAAAATTTTTTAAAACTAAAATAGTTTATATTTTAGAAACACATTAATGATTTACAGTTATAACATTTTACAGAGGTAATTTATTTTCTTTTTCTTTATACTAGGGCAAAGCCCATGCTGCCAAATGTAATTGCAAGCATCAACTTCTCACGCAGCGTTTGTGCGTTGGGGTACTAGGGTAGGTCTACTCGATTGAAACACGTGTGAGCCTGTGGCAAGAGCTACGAGTTACCAGGTCATTTGTTGATGGTGAAATAGTATGGGCCTCGTCCATTGGTACTGTTCGTGATAACGGAATTGGTGTTATTCATACTCCCAAACCCACCATGTGGCACCTTCGATGAACCCGTCACAAACTGAAGCAAGTTCGCCCGATCTTCTTTACTCATCGTCGCTACCACTTCTCAGAACCAGCGTACCTGTGGTGAGTTTAGTGTGTAACCTTCATAGTTGGTGTGGGCACGTAAATCTTCAATGTCAATCTATGGTAACCCACTAATCACCAACTCCAATTCATGCTACGTGAACATCTGCAGCTACTCACGTGGTACGACCGAGTAGAGTCCTACGAGTAGCTACTTCAGCTGTTATGCAATTCGCCGCGTCATGTAGTATTCACACAAAAGTCGTACATATTGCTTTTTGTTGGCATTTGTCACGGCGGTGGTCTTTCCATGTGGCAAGAGTTCTTCCTCTTTCATCTCACCAAATCGATCGTAATTCACCGCAAAGGTTAAATTTAGATCATTGGCGTCATGCTCAAGAAGCCACTACAGATTGCCAAACACAGATGGGTCTACGCTCTCGAGATCGGTGAAGACGGGTTGAATGCCAATCATGTGTCGGTACACGGCTCGGGTAAAGTGAATGTCTAGTGGAACGTTATGGGTAATGGCTAGTCCAATAACATTACCGATAAAACGGAAATATTGCAAATGCGTCGCATCCACGTTAGAAAACGGATTAGGCTGAAACGTGTGGGCTTCATGGGAGTGCACAAACAAGGCATAACTTTCATTAATAACTTCTTCGCCAATCAAGCGAAACCACTACCGAGTTAACCCACCGGCATCGGCGCCTTCCTCGTTGACAAAGTGAATGTGCAATAACCCGTTAAAATTATTCACTTTGCGTATTTAGACAAAACTATCTCGTAAACAGTTGACTCGATTAATCGTCAAGGAAATACGTCCCTTTTTGCGTTTGTTAACGCGACGACGAAACTCATTGAGTTTGAAGGTCAAGTCTAACAAGGTAGGCTCACACAGGACAAAGGCAAAGTGAGTGTGCAGTAACGAAGGCCTTGACGCCAAAATGGCATTGAGTGTAATTCGATTTGCCTACAAACATTCACGTACAGCGGCAGGGAGTCGTTTTCGTTATTTTATTATTGTAGTGGTGTGACGTACATTGCCCTATGTATTGCCCAATTCATTATCATTAGTCATGGTAGCATTACCATTATCACGTATCATATAATCTAATACAGTTTAAGTATTACTATTATTACTTGTGTTAAACACAACTCGTACTGGTCGTTGTTGTCGTCCTCCTCTTCCTCTGCCATAGACTTGTGGACGTGTATACCCACCAACTACGTTTTCATTTGTTTTCTTAGCAGCCTTATTTTTTTCTTCTACTAGAATTTGTTGTACTGCTTCATTAGACACAATAGACGGTTAGACCGAGCTGCCCATCATAAATCGTTCCGTCTCACTACCACGATAGCTGTACGATCGCCCACCTGTGCGTTGATTGGTAGCATGGACGTCAACATGACTTTACGACTTATCCTTACTATTAGTGTTAGTACTAGTCGTGTTACTCTGCATGTTAGGCTCCGCATTAGCATCAACATGACTAGTACTAAAGTTATTTCTGTAACGACTGAGACTGAGTAAACTGGTATCGGTGCTATTGACTCGATTGGAGAGCAACAAGCTGCTTCGGCTGGCATAATAACTTACACTGCTCGAGGACTCATGTCATTTACTCTGTGCCATGTGATACTGACAAAACAATAACAGTAACATGTACACCGAGGATGGCAAGGGTACTTTTACCTCCGCCGGGGTGTGTTGTAGAACCAGTGTGACACTCTGCAAATAGGCCTGTACAGCATGTCAAAACAAAATTAACTCCCGTGGCTCTTTGCCGTTGGTGGCCTAGGAATACGGAAGAAGTAAATGATAGAAAAGGTAATCTGTTCCATGTTAATTTACACAACTCTTATTATTACTATTATTATTATTAATGTGTTGTTGCTATCTTTGTTACTTGAACTAGGTAATATTGCCTGTGTTGTTGTTATTATTATCTGTACTACTATTACTATTATTAATGAGGTTCAACTAACACATAAGTTATAGGGTCTAGGTAATGCTCAATTGGAACGATTACGGTAGACGTACGGTAAACTGTGAAATCGCACCAAATCCTCGATTACCACCACTACTACTAAAAGCTTGAAAACTATTCGTCATGGCAGATGAACCTTGTGCAACAATATTGGTAGCATTGGGGGTGGTGGTTATTGTTGATGATATCGATCCAGGTGACGAGTACGATGCAAAAAGTGAAGCTGGAGCTGTATTATATGATGACGGCGAATGTAAATTATTTGCATTATTTTCACTATTTGTAGTACGAGTATTCTGTGCAGGCAGACAAGCGTGCAAGCGGGCAAGTAGATTGGACTGTCGATGACGTAAAACTTTATCAATGCTTCGTTTAAAGTTTTGCCGACTTGAGCGAATACGAACGAGCATCGTACGCGCAAATTGAATAATCGCATTCTCTACCAGTGTTAGCGGGTATACACGAGGTAGTTACCAGTGCTCCTATTGGTATCACTGTTGCTATCATGGTGTGCGTTGTTTGTTGCTTAGTTAATGTTGCTAAGAAGCGTGATTGATAAATTTAACAATACATTCACCCTCTCTCTCTTTCTCTTTACTATTTTCTGCATTTGTTGCTTCTGCTGTCTTTTCAGATCTAGAAAAATCATTAATTACATTTTCAGTACCATTTTGTGCATTTGTATTAGTAGTGTTATTGTGCTAAATTGTAGTTATACCATTCTGTGCTTTATCCATTTGAGCACAATCTTCTAGCCCACATCCAATTCACAGAGATAACAAAGATGCTAGCGAACTAGTACAGTAATCACTTCGCATCAAGTTTAGTATTAGTTACACAAATTTCACTTCATGGTGCATGCGGTAGTACATACTTCGTCGAATACGTGTACGCTGCTCCTGTGTGGTGAGTTGTTACTGAAAGCAATACCGACACAAGTCAAAGGTGCACAAATTACAGTGATAACAGTAGCTGTACGGGATACTTGTCCCACACACGTTACAAATCGCACCAAATCGATAAACGGGTTCATTGCTAAGATCACGCCAGAACAACGGGTTGGGGTGACGAATATGTCGTACAGAGTTTATGGTAGATTGAGGAAGGGCAGTAGCCATATGTGCCAAAGATTAAGTCATTATTGTATTGTTTCTATCAGTGTAATGAGGTGTTTGTACATTAGACAAGGTATTAGATGTTGTATTAAGTTGTGTACTACCTACATTAGACTGAGACGAGTTCACACATGTCTGGGTGGTAATTCGAGAGCGGGTGTGTTGGGCAATTATTTTGAGCAACTTACACAGCTGCGTCTGGGCCTGCGGTACAAACACCACCCCAGTCACAATGCGAATAAGACGACTGGCAAAGCGATTCTACAGTAACAGACGTTACTTGACACTTAATGGCGTGTCAATGGACTTCATGTTAGCCGAACAGGTAACATCATCGGGTAGCAACACAAATAGCGCCTCAATCTTTGTACAGCATCTCATAAGCTCAACTAACATTTATAATGCCGTGCAAATAAGCGAAATAGCCGTACGATAATACGTGATGCAGTATGTGTCATGTACTTCTTCGTCGTCGTCATCTTCTATCATCTTATTTTATAATGTTCTTAATGCACTATTATTACTATACTTAGTGTTATCGTTTGCCCTGTACTACGTTATCTATTCATTCACAATTTTTGGTTCGTTGTCATTGTACCATTTCACATACACTAACTGCAGCTCCATCATACGTAATAGCTACTCGATGACACTAACAGCCCCGTCATGGGTGTAGCCTATTGCGCTAAACAACTTGATGGTCTGATTGACTAATGTGACCTGTGTGCCTTTTAGCTTCAGTGGTACACTTTGATTGACGTATTGTATGCTGTTATTATTACCATTTTGTGTAAACGACAAGAAAGCCTAGGGCATGTTGGTAGTGGTCATGTTGCCTTGATAATTATCAAGGAGATTTCTATTCGAAACTGTTGTTTGACGTGACGTACCACGTTACTGTGTTTTAAATTTTGTTATAGAGTAGGTACTGTGAATGGTATCGTAAATAAGATGTAGACAGTGATGAATAATGTTGCTAGGAAAGTTTGGTGGGCTGCTAATGTGTGGCGAAGATGGACTATACACCATGCTATCATTACCCACTTTATTGTCAGCAATATTATTCTTATTATTATTTGCACTTTAAGCATCGTGATGAACAAGAAGATGATCTGTTACGTGTATCTATTGCGGTTCGATTGACTATTCTGCATGTGCTGAAGTTGTTTATCTGTGTCTTGCTATTAATTCTTGCTGTTGATGATGTAGTTGTTGTTGTTGTTGTTATTACTACTAGCGTTAAAGTTTATTTGTACTGGGTCGATGTGAATAGTGTCGATTATAGTGCTTCTTTCTTTGAATCTAGTGTATATAATTTAGTCAGGCACAGCGAGAAAGAAGTCTAATAAGCAGCTGCAACTGTCCAGCGTGCAAGTAATTGTACAAAACATCTTCGGCACTTACACTATTATTAAATTTACACAATTCTAACTTCTTTTTAGTTTATTTAGTTATATCAGTGTTCATTTAATCAAGTGTCGTTGCGACAGTCGTGTCTTCTTGACTAGTGTGGAAAATGTGCTATTTACCCTAGCCTTACAAACTTTGTCTACCAACCATCAACTCATTTCTATTTCGTATTTGTTATTGTTATTGTTGTTGATGAGAATGTTCTGCTTCTACTCTACTATTGTGAATACCTTGTAACGACTGAAGTGCTGGAATACGCAGAGAAGGAACACTACCATCATCATCATCATTATTATTATTATTATTATTATTATTATTACCGTTAGGGCCATTATGCATGTCATCAATGGTATAATTATTGTTGATATTTCTCAGTGAATGCGGTGGCTATTGCGAGTAAGATGTAACAGAAGTTGTTATTTGATATGTATTGACACTATTTGTTGCTACCGTTTTAGATTTGTGTGAATTCCGTTTTATACTAATATCAGCAGCAGCAGTAGTAGTATTATTAGTACTAAGATTATCATTATCAATAGCTTCATTAGTATTTATCGTATTCTTATTACTTTCGCTAGAGGTTTTATTGACTTTTCATGTCCATTCAGATGCTACGTCGTCTTTATATTTTAAGATGGGTGTGAATGTCGGTAAATAGTTTGGTTTCCACCTTCTATGTAGTGGTGGTGGTGCAATAGTAGGCTTGCCCATCACAGATTTACATTTTCATTGTTATTATGCTTTACCACTGCTTTGTTCTTCATCACTTCGATCTCATTTATGGGGTGAGTTGAGTCGAGGAAAGCGTCTCTGATAACGATTGCCATGAGGCTACTAAATATGTGAGGCAACACCTTCCACAGTATTACTGAGATTATTTAACCTATTGGATGTTTACAACTATTGTTGCTGTTGTAATTGTAATTGCAATTGTAATTATTGCTGTCGCTACAGGTTCTAACGTAATTCACGTTGACGAGTTTACATCAATGCAGCGTTACTGCGATGACGCTACATGAACTACCGTAATGTATTGACAATTGTAGTGTACTATTCTACATTATTGTTATCATTAATATTATTATTTTCATCATTTTCGTTAGAGTGATCCTATGTGTTTTACACAGACACTGTGTTTGTCTCAGGTACAAAAGATAAATTTGTATTTGGTCCGAATGACAATAATGTAGAAACAGGAGGAGAGTTGATTTAAGTTTAATTGTGATTATTATCTTCATCATACATATTACTTTCATTTGAAAAGGGCAACTGTAACAACTATTACACATTTGCGTTATGCGATGATGTTGACAGCTATGGTAGTAAAGTCTGTGTGTGTGATGTTTAGTCTGATGTCTCAAAAACTTCTTCTTCTCCATGTTGATGGTGTTGTTGTAATTGTTATTACTATTGCATTGGTTGCAATAATGGAGTAGGTGTTTATGATCGTGTGAGTTGTCTGGTCTGCACTGTCCTGTCTCGTGTTCGAATATATTACGCCTACGCCAGCAGAGCAGGGAAGTGTTGCAAATCACGCAATGGACAGCTTCGTAAAATGTCATTTCGAATTTATGGATCGTCTATCGTAAGCAGCATAAGAACCGCCTATGGCATACTACTTGCATTTCCTTCTTCTTATTCATGTCCCAGTTCCCGTAACTGATCCTGTTGTTGTTATTGTTATTGTTGTTGATAGTGCTGCTGTCGTTATTGTCACCACGTTTACAAATCCGGTAACTCGTTACTTGTAGTTGTTTCTTGAGTTGTCATAGGCACAGGAGCTACGCGTTACCTGGGCATCACACCAGAATCAGCATGGTTGGTTTGTGGTTCTTCATTATGAGGAAGGATGTGAGTATGGTGCAATTCATTTCATCTCTGCTACGTTTGCAGCATTTCAACTTGTACTTATTACGAAAAGTAATCGAGAAAGGTCAAGTCCATCCAGGTCATCCAACCTAAACGATTTTGTGGACTGGTAATGCCGTGTTGTAGGACCGCCATGTTATCTCGTACAATTTCATTTCGTATTTAACTCGGAAGCTCGGCTACAAAATATGGATCAATAATGGTCTGCCATGGATGTAACGCAGCGTGCTACAAGTGATTATAATTTTCTTCATCTCGACTATGATCCTCATTTGCTGCTATTATCTCACCAATACTAACAACACTTCTATTCGCTTCATTACTATTCGTCTGATTATCTACTTGATCATCGGTAGTAATGGCTGCTTCCATTACATCAGTGTGTTCATAATTAGAAACCGTTTATCACGAACTAGTTGAATGTATTTATGTATTATTGTTGTTTGTACCTTCTCTATTTACTACATTATCGTCATCATTATTGGTGTTATTGTTAGTAGTAGTAGTAGTAGTAGTAGTAATAACAACACTATCATTATTATTATTATTTCTACGAGTATTGGCGGCTAATAGCAACGTATCAACCTCTCATTCAGGTCGTATGGTCATTTGCAAAGGAGAGCTTTCATCACTATCACTATTATTAACATTATTATTATGTTCAATAAATTGATTAGCGCGGCTTAGTTAGGCGGAAGTATCTACTGCATTGCCCTCATTACTTTATTGTTATTGTGATTAATTTTATTATTATTATTAGGGTTGTTGATAGCGACGGACAGTGGAATTTTGAGTTGGCCTTGTAAGTATATTTGGAATTATAGTGATAGATGAATGTTATACTTCATTGTCATGGTGTATGTCATGGTTGTAACTAGCATCATGCAAATGACATGTCGAAGTTTATAATACATCATGTATGTTACTTCTACTCCTACTCCTGTTATGAGTTATTACATTTACATTAGCAAATTACACCACCTAACTTACATTATCTTTCGTTATTTGTTCTTCTTCTTCTTCTTCTTCCTCGTCTTCTTTTGTTTGTGCCTTGTGTTTTTGTGAAGCTGAACGTGATGTGTACTGTACAGCACGTGGAGTAATTTACACCGTGTTGTGCAAATTCATCGGTTTAAGTGACACTATTAATTACCTAAACAATAAATACATAAACGAGGACGAGGTAGAGGTGAGCAGTGGTGGGATTTACGTACTATAATTATTATTATTACCATCATGTGTTACATTTGTTTTATTATGGTTCATGATCGTTGTAGGCGTCAGTGTAAGAGATGGAGATGACGATGTCGTATGGGTTATTCGATCATTACGAAGTTCACGTTATTGTGCCCGTTGGTACTACTCTACAAAACGTTGCATCTCTGACGCATAACGTCTGTTACGTAAATTATGTCTGTCATGATAATGATGAAGATGAAGGTAATTATCTCCAAGAATATTATTATTCATAGTAATTGTAACAATATTATCGGTATTGATGCTGGCATTTACTGTACCAGGTTGACCTGAGGTGTTATCCAGTACACTGTTAATATCAACATTATTATTATTGATAATATTATTATTATTATTATTATTATTATTATTATTATTGATATTCGAAATTGAATGATGTGCATTTGTACCTTCTCGTCTTCTGAGTGTTTGTAATCGATTAATGTGCTGTCCTAAACGAGTTTATGAAAAGTTATTAAATGGTCTGTAATTTGCTCCACTATCACTACTAACAGCATTGGAATTATCACTATAATTGTTATCATCATCATCATCATCATCATCATCATCATGATTACTATAGCTACTATCGTTACGGTTTACACGATCAAATCGAGAATAGGTTTGGTTAAGTTCATCGTGCAATATTAAATTACGCAGTTGGGTTTCATTGGGCCTGTGGTTGAGTTGCACATCATAATGCTACCAGTCTCGCATGGCCTCATTAATATGTTCCTATTCATCTTCATCATGTGATTGGGCAAACTGTTGCCAATACTACACATCCAACTAAGAGGATGAGGATTATGATGGCTGAGATAAAGACGAGGATGAAGATAGTTCATGTGGTAACATGGTAAACGTTGTACGATGTCTACGAGTTCGCCCCGAAGGCGGCAAAGCTGGACGAGCAGAGTGAACTCGTCTTGGTGAAGTTGATTAGGGCTGTGTAGTGTTGGGTTGACCTTCTTGTCATACATCACGGTATGACGGGAATGCATCTCAATCTACCATGTGTGTTACTTCTTCTTCTTCATCATCATCATCATCAATATCATCTATTTCTTATTATTACTATTATTATTATTCCTCGTCATTAGCACTCATGGCCACATCTTCTTGATACTCCATGAAGGCTCTAATCTCCGATTCGGTAGCATCGTGTCCTAATGGACTGAAACCATGACTTCGCATGTTATATCGAATAGTATCGCTATTGTTACTATCATCTTCATCATCACTATCACTATCTTCACAATTATTATTACCATGATAACTGTTGCTTTCATTTACAAAGGATACGTTATAGTCAATGTGCACCTCATCACTTTCCTCTTCATCTACTTCTTCATCTTCATCTTCGTTGTTTATGTCATTGATGTTAGTAGAAGTTGTTGTTGTAGTAGTAATGTTATTTAGAATATCATGATTACTGCTACTCAAATATAATTAGGCGGTAGAGCTCATCTCCATCGCACCACGTCGTCGTCATCTTCGCACAACGTGTCTTTGTTCATTTTATTATTATTACTACTATTATTATTATTATTATTATTATTACTGATTGTTTCTCTCTGCTGGTACTGCGGGTGCATTTATGTGTGATGTACTTGCTACTCGCTACGATACGTCTTATACATTGCTCAGGTGATTGTCAATATGATCTAAACTTGAGCAAAGCTGATCAAGATGACTTTACATTTGATGCACATCACACACAAACGTATCATCATTGTCCTCTTCATGTGCACCATTAGTAGTAGTAACCGTAGTAGTAGCAGTACCATCACTCATGTTACTCGTATTCACTGTATTTGTCTAATTCACCATTTCATCATTGTTATTACTAGTACTACTATTACTACTACTACTTTGTACTTCATCAACTTGCTCAGTGTGTTGTTATAATGAGTTGTGCTAATCCATTTACTACAATTCGTGCTACACTTCAGCAACTCTATTGCCTAAAATACGATTTTAACTGAGTGCTTACTTGTCAATTTTGCTATTTTTGCATTTATTATTATTACTAACAATATTATATTTGTGTATGTGACGTAGCTTGTTCGTTGTAGGAATAGTGTACATTCGATGTAGTAGCAGCAGTAATATCGTCTTATCTCATTCTGTCTATAAACACTAACAACGTGCTACACTGTAAAGCACCTCAAGCAAGTCACACGAGGCAAACACCTGTGCAAGTTGTGAACTACTTGGTGTTCTCAGTTCCGTTGGGTTCGCACTACAGGTGTTAATCGGTGCAGATTCACTTCCGTAGCCTTATTGAATGTAATAATTAATGTTATTCCTTGTAATGACATTATGACGATTTTACTGCCTTGATGAGTTGGGTTGGCTCGTTTTGGTGGCTTACTGCTCTGCAATGACAAGACACTTGTGAATGACACGTAAAATAACACAAATCACTCGTCTCATTATTCGCGAGCATGCTTTACGTGTTTTTTCTTTCTTATCCATTTGCTTTTATTTTACTTACTTTGCGTCATGTTTGGCATTTTTATCTTTGTCGTACTGTAGCTGTTTTTCTTTGTTTTGTGGGTTTTTTATTTTGTGTGCATTATGAAAATAGGGGTCAATAATTATGTTAGTATTAGTAGTTTCTTGCTATGGTGGTTTAGATGATCAACCAATATTTTGATTCTCCTTTCATTGCTACATGACACACATTAAATTTTCTAAGCTTAGTGTAAGCTGTTGAGCAAATTTGTACAAATCACGGTGTGCAAATAACATGAAAAAAGATGAAGGCAAGTTCATCGGATCGTCTACAAAGTACAGTGCCACCATGACAAAGGATGGTAGGTTGTGTAGTGTCTGAAACGCACTGTGGTAGACAGCATACAATGCCTTTGCATTTTATTTACGGCTACTACTACTAGAATTATTACATTTATCGTGCATGTGGGTGTGTATATGCCTAGCCGTATGCATACAAGATGTCAAGTAGGACATGAGTGGCTAAACCTCAGGCAACAGCGGAATGTGTAGTTTGTGTCGCATCATGTAACGATTAATGAGCGGGAGTGTCGTTCAGTGATTGATTAACTCACAGACATGACTTGCCTTCAGCTGCTTCGCTAACATCGCTTGTAGCGCAAAGGTCATAAAGAGCTATACGGTATGTAACGCATTTTGTTCCATCTGCAATTGTTGTTGTTTTTGTTGTTAGTTGCTTTCGTGTTTACATTATGGTTGCCTTTCAAGAACAGTAAAACCAATTGTAGCATCATTTGTGATTGTGCTACTCTTCTTGTTTGCGTTACTTATTACATAATTCGATGTAATATTATTGATTTGTTTGAAGGGACGTAGTCATAAACCGACTCATGCATCTTACATTTTATCTAACGTGTTGTGAATTCAGCACACACGGACATATTTTTGCAAGAACGTGTACGTTTCACTGGACATCTTACACTGACACTTCTCCAACAAGGTTAGACAGGCTGCGAGTGGTGTAATGTAACGATTAGCTTACATTTCACCATTTGCAACTTTGGTCAGTTTCTGTTGATTAGCACAATAGCTATTTTCCACTTTGATATTATTATCACTAACGGAAACATTATTATTATTATTATTATCATGACTACTGTTTTTAGAATGACTATTAGCTATGTGTAGTACACTTTCCGGAGTAAGTTTAGATTTGTCAATTTACACTACTACATTTTTTACATTCACAGTATCATTCTAACTCATTAATTTGACATATGACGCGTCTGTCAACAACGCAGAACGGTGTTTGCAACTGAGTAAGTTAATAAGTTGACTTACTTGTGCATAAATGTGCTCTACCCCAATCTACTGAAACGCGTTGGCCCTCATCAACGCATGAAGAAGTGCATTGGCGTGTGATGGGCAGTAGTCATACACATTATTCTGCAAAATATACATGCACAGATGTTATAGTGCAGTTTGATTGGGTGTTATTGACTTCACTTCATCAAGTAAATCAGGAAAGGAGGAGAGTAATTTCTACAATAACAGCACCGTCAGTTGTGGTAAGGATCGGCCTTGTACAATAATTTTCACATCATTCTACGTATGTGTTATCTGTTATTATCTCTTTGTGGTGTCAGCAATATTATCGTTATTATCCTCTTTCTTGTCATCATTCGTTTTATTTACTAGTTCATGGAGTGTCATCTTGAGTACCTCATGTGCTACTTTTCTACTCAATAAGCTGCACACAGGGTGAGAGAGAATGTACAATGGGGAGTATTTCTCAAAACCATCTTACGAACTTAGTGCAGGTTATGGTATGGTAAAGTGTCACTCATACTTATCTTATATCTCTTTGTTCTCTCTCTTCTCATTATCTTCATTGTTATGATTTTATGTTGTATTGCTATCTAAATTTCTTATCCAGTTCATGTAAGATACGGCGTTATTACGATCTGATTGATTTGTTGCTGTAATCAAATTTGCGGCGGTTTCAAACTAGGTGTGTAACGTGGAGTGTGCATTAGGAAGAGCAGATGTATGCAAACGGTTAATGTTATTAGTTGTATTACTACTACTATTATCATTATTCGTGTTATTGTTACCAATCGGATGAATATGATTTACATTATTTGTATGATAAGAAGTAGTAGTAGTATTAGTAGTAGTAGTAAATGGAGAAGGAAGAACATCTCTTCTACTTGTATGGATGTCTGCGGCAGATAATGGTAAGACCAAGTCATCATCATCATCATCATTATCATTTATTTACTGAATCAATTATTATTATTATTATTATTATTATTATTGTTGTTGTTGTTATTCCTACAGATGTTACTACTGCTGTGGTGGTAATGGTGATTCACCATTGCTTAATAACATAGCTGCCTATGTCGATGATGTCAGTGAAGGCGATCGTGCACTGTGCAAGTCGGCGGTGCAGTGATCGACATTACTGTCACTGTCCATCACTTCTACCGAAAGGCGAACAGGTTGTTATAGCTAGTTATTATTTTAAATGTAATTCGTGTTATGGTCTTCATTACTTACACTTTGTTCACCCATTACATTAGCAACACTATGAGGAGACTCTAATGGAGATGAGATAACAGGCAAGGCATGAATAATTTGATCAGATATGTTATTACTGTTAATGTTATCACTTTGTAGTGTGTTGGTTTTGCTTTTTTGCTACTCATGGTTAATTAAATCATTGTGCTTTGCATTTACTACCTCTCTGCTCTTGCCATGACGCGCTTTATTGGTATTCACTGCCAGTTTTGTAGCCACATACCCATGTGTTTCCAAGACACCAAGCAAACGTTCCACATCACACCGTTGACGAAGTGGGAGTGTGTTATTTCGTCGTTGATAGGCCCGTGCTAGCTCTTTCACGTTAATATGATCTGACACACTGTCTATGTGAGACTACAAGAGATCAAATGAAGTTGATAGTGGGGCACTTCTAAACTAATTATGTTGTGATCTTACATGTATGGTTTACAATGGTACATAAGATTCGTTATTGTTACGATTACTAGGCGTGCTGTGATGTCGTGTTCGACCTGTGGTACCACCACCATTATTATCATTGTTATCATTATTGTTGATACCACCATCATTAGATAAGAGTTACTAAAGGTAGGCTGTTCGATTTGCATGCATTGCACCACTCGGAGACAGGGTCAGATCTACATGAGCCAATCTGCAATAGTTGCCCTCATAGCAACACTCATGTGGGTTGTTGTACGCTTGACAAATACCAAGGTTACGATTATCCAGCAGTCGAGACGAAAACATGCCTAAATTACCCCTACCATAACCGTTACGATGATAATTTGTATTGCCACCAAAGTTATTGAGGCCATTGTAATCGACAAGGTTGACATCACTCATCCATTTGCAAAATATATTTCACGAGGATTTCCTGCGTGTAAAGACAAACAAAAAATTGTACATGTGTGCGAGCATCTCCTTTCGTGTAAATTGCAATTTTTATATTTACGTATTAGTTGTTTTACTTGTAGTGTTAGTATTAGTTTTAGTAGTATCGGTGTGGCTATCAGCATGTACATTATCATCCTATTACTATTTACGCAAATTTGCCAGTTGCGCCTTATTGTCTTTTTCTGTTATTTGTTTATTTTATAAACTATTCAGTGTACGTAGATTACTAATCTTGTCATCAAGCTCAGCTAAACTTTTCTGTATTTGCGTTACTACCGCGTAGGGCAATAATGAGTCTGCGATAATTTACATGAGCAACATCGTCTCCCGTTGACTCAGCAATACCGCCAGATATTACAAAAGCTTGTAGTGCGTCGTTGGATGTTGCATAAATGCACTAAATAATGTTGCAATAGGTGAAAATGTTAAATGAAGTGTAATTTGTCGCTGCTACATTTATTTCTACTTTTATTTTTACTTTTACTACAATAACTTTTATGACGCTTTGGTCCTTGCCTCATGACGTTTATCTTTCATCTGGGAAAGGGTTCACATGGTTCATAAAATTGCACACACAAACCGCCGTAGCTATTGCATGGGTAATTGTGGATTCGAACTACTTTGTAAATCGTCATAAGGTTTATTATCTTGTACAATAAATTCAATCATTCATGACGTGACGTGGTGCTGAATTTGTTGTATTTTATCATTGCCATACTAATTACACTACACGTGTTATAAGAACACAGGTCAAACCTCAAGCGGTGAGTCAAACACAGCTAAATTACCACTTTGTGCGTATTGATGTAATTGCTAACGTAGCCTTTCGTTAAGACTTAGCTCATTCACCAATGGTTCACTATGGCAGCTTTACACTGTAGCATCAAGATCTTGTAGTGCTATTGATTTCTGTCCCAAAATCTCATCAAACACATCAATTATCATTTCAAGCTTGATAAGATTAATAACACGTCACTATATCTTATTCTAACGCTTTCCTTATTCACTGAAAACTGCCAACTCATTAACATATACATGTTATGACTGCTGATGATTTTGCTTAAGTAGTTACTTTTGAAGTTATTGTTATTTTTCATATTTTCTTATCGAAAGCACAAATACTTCAAATGTTGCGTGCAAAATTCTATTCATTAATAAACTGTCAGTATTTGTGTCAATAGCGTGATCAATGCATTGTCCATGTATTTTTGCATACTAATTCTCTAAATTGTTAATTGATAGGTTGTATTACCCTAATATTACACCTCGCAAGTACGTCTACTATTACTAACACACAATGACCTCCACGGTGTATGCTCCACTCAGACACTCCGCTAAACGTTCACGTCACTTGAGTAGTTTGAAGCGATGGGAAGCAAAGTGTGAATGTTATGTATACTTAGTCGTAAAGCTATTTCATAGGTTAGTGTAATTTTGTAATAACTCGTCTATTTTGGCTACCTCATTGACAAGGTGATGTTTTTGTTATGGCATTTCACTTGTTATTGCGTATTTTTAACAATGAAGCTGACGATACATGTCATACACTTTGCTGAATCGCTGTGATAATATTTTTAGCCTATCACCACTAAGGTTAATATCAATTTGTTTTGCTTTCTCTACAGGTGAATCTATCTTTCTCTTCTTATCATTTGCTATATCAACAGCGTTCAAAGATGAACTAGCAATGGAGTCATTTACCTACCTATATAACTTTGCCTTTGTTGTTGTAATATTAGAAGTTGTTGACATAATCCTTTCACGTACGTTTGCATTCCTCATATTGTTTCTTGTCTTCATAATGTAATTGGAAGAGTTTAGCAGTGACTTGCCAGCGGCAATACTCCGAAGCAGCGACGGAAGTTGTTGTATCGTAGACGAGTACAATTCACTTGGCAGGTGCAGCGATGGACAGTAGTGTGGGATGGTGTGGTAGAGAAGGCAGATAAGTGAGCATCGAAAACGTAACGTCTTCTCATCCGTTATATTTTATCGCTGCACATACACCGCGAGTAAACTGGTGAGAGATCGAATCATATTGATAAGGATTGCTTGAATTAGGTGAAAACGGAAAGTTAGCTCTACAACACTTCGTCGTTGTTATTTTCCTTTACATGATACACCTGTCAGATTAGAAGCAAAACTTTTTATAATATTATTATTATCATTTTTAGCCTTGTTGCTACTGTTGCCATCTGTCAATAAAACATTTTCGTAATCATTAGTGAAAAGTCACAGCGGCGGGCATGCCGCAGGATTGGCAGCAATGTCACACTCAAAGTCAATCTACTGACTTGTAAATAATAGTGCCAACCGTTACACCTGCTGAACACAGCTAATGATGTTTTCATTAAAAGACATGGACGGTATGAGTAAAGAGATGGAACGTGCTTGACGACGTGTGTTGTGTGATAAACACCGTAAGAACATCTCTGCAGTGATGAGTTTATCAATATCTATTGCATCTAGTAAACAATATAGCTTTAACCGTTCTAATAATGTCTTGTTATTCAATTGTGTATTGTGCTACTTGGTGTACAAATCATCCTACTTGAGATAGTTTACGTTTTTGTAATTATTACTGCTCAACTACATATCATAGTTATTACTGTACTGCAATTGTCGCAATTTATTCAAATCAACTCGTGTAAAATGAACAACACCTTGCATGTTATCACACACACCGTTGAGATGAGTCATTGTCATTTATAGTAACTACAGCGAATCACAAAACGAGAAATCGACTCGTAACTTATCGTTCAATGAAAACTGTAGGCAGCGTTATGATAATTACATTACATTGTCACTATTTGTGTGCGCAAATGTGCTAACAGAATTAATACCACCAACAATGCTTGAAAAAATGTTAAGCTGAGTTGCATTCGCAATGTTACTGCTGCTGCTGCTCCCTCTGTGAGGAAAGATGTCTTGTAATTGATTCATTAACATATCGCTGATCAGGTGATGTTGATGACGTGTAGTTTCGTTACCATAATGCTGTAATTGTTGTTATTATTGCTGTTCCTACAGAGTAGGTCTACAAACCTCATGATTTGTCTAATGGTTTTGATTATAATGTTCATGTAATGATACACCTTGTTACTGATTTTCGAGATGCGAAGCAGCAATATTAATGTCGCCTGTATCTGTTTTCAAAGTGTTGGCGTCAGGATTAGTGTTATTTTTTATTTCACTTGTCTGTACATGAGTTTTAGTGTTAGCATTCATTAACCTTTTGCGTTATATAATAAATTTTGTAGCATAATCATGCAATTTGCACCTTATACTCTTCTCCTTTTGTGATTTTAGGTATTGTAACAAAAGCACCATGGCCTTTCCATATTTACTCTTGAATTGTATACGTTCCATTTAGGTTTATGTGTTGCAGACTGCCCTCAAGATGGGATCAACAAAGCAGATTACATTTTCGCAAATACTACTTTCACTTAACTTTAATTGCAGCTCTTGTTGCTACTGCTGCACCGGTTTGACAAGAAAGTGACTAGTCACGATGGACTTCTCCGCAAATGGTGTGAATTTGCAAATCTCATCGAAAAAGTAATTTAATTTCCGCTGCGATACTAAACTCATAAAGTCTTGTAGAGCCTGGACATTTAATCGAGCAGAGACAGCTGCTAGTTCTGGAAATGTTGAATTGACATCAAGTTATTACTATTTCATTTTCTTTTGTTGTTGTTGCACTTATTGTTATTGTTATTTGTCAACTAACGTGTCTATCTTGTTTGATGTAATACTAGTAATGTTGGCTGCAGTTACAATTTACTTATCATGTTGTACATCCATAACTGTATCATTAATATCAGTAGATTTGTTTTTGACAGTTTGCACATTTAGCGTAACATTTTACGTTTATTCATTTTCCTTCTCTTCGTCAGTAATCAGGATAGTAGAACTCTTATCACGTTAATTTTAAATATCAGCTTCATGACCACTATTATTACTATTAGACAAAAGTTTTGCGTTTAATTTGGAGTAAAGTATTGGAAGGTATAAAATGTACGATAGTTGAGATGTGATGTATTGAATAACCATCTTGCACAACTGTGAGGATATACTGTACAACATATTTCTGTTTTGTGTCATGCTACTGTCGTGGTTACTACCATTACGCTCGTCTCATCGTCTAGCTTGAGCAAATGTCACTTACACCATCGTAATTAATCGAATCAAATTACAAAACGTAGATGTTAGCGCCGCAGCTTAGGCACTTGAGGCATAACGCATCGTAACGTACGAACTCATTTGCACGTATTTTCTTGTGTTTAGTGTTGCTTGTTCTTGCCCAATGCGCACGTGAAATGATTTCATTTACTGCAACAGCTTTACAGCGAAACAGAATACCGCCTCGTAAAAGTATTACATTAATCATGGCATGGCTTGAATCGTGGTAAGTAAATCATGAAGAGAGCGGGTAAGCAGCTCTACCTGGCTCTTCTCCATCTCTTCGTAATATTTACTTTCCATTCACGCAAGTTGAGAGACCACATTTGGTGACATTTTTGTACAATCTAATAAAGATGCAAGTGTTGTATTTTACAATAAAGTATTATTGTTGTTGTTGCTACTAATATTAAATTGTTTGCAAGAAGTTGTTTTGTTAGCGTGTTGGGGCTGCAGTAGTCCACACAGAGGTGATTTCTATAACGCATGTAGCAATCCATATATTCACGGTATGGCCAACGATTTATTACTATTACGATTAGTTTCGAGTTTATTTGCACTTTCTGCATGAGTCGTATTATGATTATTATTAAAATCAGATGTAGCAGTATTTACTTCTAAGGTACTTGTGATATTATTTTTCAAATTACGTGATCCTGCTTTTGCAATCTTTCTTAATGACAGACAAAATTACTACATGGTAGTGTGAACTTGACTATGAAATGAATTACTAATACTACTAGTACAATTATTACTATTTTTATTGTTTCTTCTCCTTTCTCGTACAGCATCCATTCTAGAAAGTCGTTACGACTCACCAAACGAATAGCCAGCCTCGTCAAATAGAGTGGATTAGGACATCTCTGAAAACGATTCGTGTGTCGAATGCCGGTGACTGCATGGCCTGTGTATATTAGTTAACGCAGACATGAACGTAGAGTGTGTGGTATTGTGTACCGTTAAGGCTTGAATAAGACTAGGTAGCATCATTTGCTTGAATCACATGGTTGCACACCCATCACGTACCACACACACCTACAAGTCATTTTATTTTTCGTTATATTGTTTCTACGTTTGAAGTGATGCTAGGGTAGTGAGTGCTGGTGATGCATTAACTAATTTCTGTGTTATTTTATTTGATTGATGAATTTGCATTGCATTCTTGGCATGCTGGGCATCGCCTCGCAAACAGACGTGTGTTAAATGTTCCCTCGGTAGAACGTTGGTACGACACATCTTACTTGATCCAATAAGAACTTCATTGTTGAGCTACTTATTTTATTTGATGTAGTTTATTTAGGCCCTACAATTATCATCATCATCACCCAATTCTGTATCATTGTCATGATGGCTAGCAATCAAAGATGTGGAGGCGATGGTCATGACGGTACTCAACAGACCACGCTCCACCAACGCCGGAACCATATCTCGAACATTGGAGTGAATACAAACCGACATAAAATGCATCGCCGCAGCCGATAACGCACCATAGCGAGTTTGTTTAATGAGAAAATGAAGCAGTACCGCAAGTTATACACCATTGTGGTGATCATCTGGTGGTCTTGTAGACTCAGTTGTGATGGTTTGCACTTTATTATCATCATTATTATTATCATTATTATTGTTGGGGGTAGTGATGATGTTCTGCTCACGTTTACCTTAACTATTATCGTGTTCATGTGTTGACGAAGCAACCGGTGAGGTATGGCTGAGTGGGATGAGTAAGAGAGACACCACATTGACCGGAGGCTGAATAGACTGCTCCACACAGTCAATGAGGGCATCTAAAATAATAAGTAGTGTTCGATATTAAGTTACCGAGAGCACGGGCATTGTTATTGTCTACTCATTTCCTTCACACTCATCGTCATTTACATATGACTAGCTTTCATTTGATGCCTTCTTTGTTATGTTTATGTTACTATGTTTATTGTCTTAAATTTACTATTATTACTGCTATTGACATTGTACATTATATTTTGTGTTTACTTTTTGTCAAAGCAGCTTGGGTAGTTATCTCCTCACCTGTGCAAACGTCTTGGCTGCAACGCTATCTATCGCACATTGCTGTTATTATTATTGCTTAATATAGTTATCATTATCATTCACAATACATTACTATCTGTTATTTTCGCTCTTGATATCATCAATATCTGTTACATCACTTTTATCTGCTTCTTCTTTTGCTGTTAGTTATGCCTGTAAAGATGGGATTGGTGGGAGTAGATAGCGGAAGCAGTTGATCATCGCCTCCAGTAAACCATGCTCCAGCGCATCACGGAGAATTTGTTTATTGGTGTGAAACACCAACGTTTTGATAATGAGCTAGGCATGGTACAATGGATCATGCTCGAGTAACTGAATTAGTGGTGTAATGGCAAATGTCACCGATTACTGCTGTTGTTGATGCTGTAGCGGTAGCTAAAGCTATTATAGTCTTTACGGGTCTTATTCTTGTTGCAGTAGGACACTCTACATGTATGAGTAGGTGGCATTACCACCATCTGCATTTTACTACGTATTATCAAGGGTATTAATATCATTATTCGTGTTCGTATCTAGTAGACCATGGTATTCGTTTCCATGTACCAGCATGGACGGTGAAGCCGATGACACGGTAAAGCCATTTTCGTTAAACAGACGATGGTGCTGCTCCTGATAAAGTTGTGTGACGTGCTCATCTACGAGCAACGCAAATTGTCAGTATTATTTATAATTAGCAAAGGAGGAACGATAAAACCTACGCTGATGACAGACGTGTTCATTAATCAGTGTCCAGAAAATATTTGTAGATGGAGCATGAAGAAGCGTGGCAATTCAAACAAAGTTCATGGTATGTCGTCCTGCCACATTCGTGTTATTCATATTATTGTTATTGTTGTTAGCATTAGAAGAATGTATAATACGTTCTGCGTAACTAGTAGGGTTTATGTTATTTGTCATAAACGGAAGATCTATGTTATCGTAGTTTGTATCAGTGTTTGTGCTTGTACTCGTAGAAATGGTATTTGTTGTTGTTGTTGTTGCCGTCGTCGTATGAACAGGAATACGATTACTATTAGTAATAGCATGTGTTTTACAGGACCATATAAAGCGTCACGTTGCGGCAAGATCGGCAATAGTGCCAATCATGTTGGCGTACATCTCTTTGACTCTTTTCTTGTGCGGTTGATAATTATTATACTATCATTGTTATTATTATCTTTACGTATTTGTACAATTGTCAGACTTGTTTAGTTTTTCACTCTATATATGTTAATCGTTATCTTTATATGTATCGTGTATTTCGTACTCATCACCATCATTATTAATATTATTATTGCTCTGATCGTCATCACTAAGTATTTGAGCAACAATCTACGAGCATTGCCACAACTATGCAAAAAATAATAATGAATTTCCTTCAAGCAATGCACATCGTTAAGTTTCATTCAATAACTTAAAAGAGATAAGTCGGCATCGAGCCCATCACAGACAGGCTTCATAATCGACATCTAAAAGGGCACGTTCCATGTTATGTACACAGAGATGAACAATAAAGTCAATCGGTACATCATTATTATCATTTTTATCATTATTATTGCCACCATGTAATAAGCTTTGTGTATTAGGCGTGTTGTATTTTTGAGCCAAGGTGCAGAATAACTTGTTTAATTTTTACACTCACGTGTTATCACTAATAAGATTAACAGTATTAGTTGTTGCCGCCGTACTTTACACTTGTCCTACATGGCAAGTATCATTCACAAGCAATTCATCATGAGACTGCTTATTGTGCTGGTTGCCAACATCATCAATCTATTATTTAATTTTGAACTTTTTCTACGTTACTTTTTGATCTATGGGTGAGCTACTGCCATCGTGTTCAGCGTAAAGCTATCTACCTTTTTGCACTATAACAGTCTTACGATGACGGCGCAGGTTGAGTTGTGCTTTGGCACATTTATACTACTTGTAATACTATGACAAAATATGATGCAAGTGTAGCTGACTACCCCATCCTTACGCTAATATGCGTAAAAGTGACATATTCTTTACACATGAAAAGTTCATGTTACTAATGCTGTTCTACAACAAACTTAAATAGATGATTTGGGGCTTACCACACATCATCAACCGTGGACCGTAATTAGATGTAAACTATCACGATCGCTTCATCGCACCACGGTAAGGATGACTAAATGAAACGTGTAAGATGAGCATTGATTCTAAACCATGACACATTTATTCAAAACTTATAACGTGCTATGTGTTTTGTTGGCTATGAGGAGTACATGTAGTAAATGACGGTAGAGATTTTTTTTTATTTTCATTCTAATTAATATCATTAGAACTACTTTTATTAATTGAAGTAAACGCACCAGGTTGCTGAATGAGTTGTTCTTTGGTAAACATTTGTAGAGATAATAAAGTCACCACACTGAACACACATTCATAAACGTCTTGGCAAAGATTTGTAGTGGTATGTTGTCAATAGCACCAAAGAACACTGGGTCTAAAACCATTTGATGTATAATTTACCCAACCTGATACACACGCAGCTGAGGATGACACAACATGAGATAATAATCGCGCAATACATCAAACGAGGCTACGGCAGATATTACATACAACTCAACAAGTCCTCGCTTGTGATTATTACCCGTGTATTCATGTGCCTACGTACCTGTGAAAAATGTAGAATTTCGTCGTGGACTCGCCATGCGTATGGCAATGCCATTAGCTACATTACTGTTTATATTACGGTGTGTGTTGTTATTATTACCACTACCAATACTATTACTATCATTAACAGAAGTGATTGGGTTGTATTAACTGTCGAAGATAATATTATTTATATTGCTAATATCATCCATATGACGCAACGCCTAATTGTTTGCATTTACATTTGTAGCAGACGTTGGTTGTTGTACAAACGATATAGCTGCACCTTGATCATTAGTTCAGTTATTAATATTATTAATATTATTATTATTTTGTGAATGAGTATTAAGTAATCGACTAATATCGCCAATCGCTAATTATTCCACATTGTCTAAGTTGACGTGATTTAGTTGTAGATCGTCTCTCGTACCTGTACTACGTGCTTGTACAAAGTCGATTAGACTCATCAAACCTTAATTTGACTGCGTTAAAAATCTCTGAAACTAAGAAAGAGAACGAGTAGGACGCTGAATACCGAATTCAATGGTCTCATCATTAACTTAGTCCTACGCTTCCAACGGATTATAAGATGGATCCATGTTAATAATATTGAAATGAATGGGAAATATTTTACAAAGGTTATCTACAATCAATAAACGAAAGGATGAGGCAACGCAATGCAATGGTATGCAAAGATAGCTTAGTTTTTCCTCGTTAACACCGGTAAACAAATTGATAAGTGAACAGATATATGTAGTGAAAAAGTGGAAAATAAAAGGTAACACTACACAAAAGAGTGAAACTATATTGTAATTGACAATAGAAGAAAATTGCACTCAAAAATATAGAAATATAATATGTGAGCAAATCTTATTTGGGTTGAAATTAAATAGGAATAAATAAATGTAACACCTCTCCTCTTTCTTATCTCGTAATATTTTGTTGTACTAAACAAATTTAAATTTTTCTTATTGTCTGATGCTGTAAAAGATAATAAATTAACAAGGGCTATATTTAATTGCAAAACAAATATACGAATGCTCAAAACCTTCTTTGGTTTTGACACTATATTTTTACTATAATATTTGACTGTACTAACAGTTATAATTTTATTATATTTCAAGTGATCAAAAAAAAATAGCTACTATAAACAAAACTGTAAGTAATATATTTGTACTAAATTTCTTAATAATTTTTTTTTTATAATGCAACGTAAAAGTAATATAATATACTTAACTATCAAATAATTTACTAGTATTGTACCAAATATTAAATGAAAACATAATTATAAATGAAAAATAATTTTTTATTAAAAGAAACATCTGTAGTACTGATACTAACAGTCAACTCTACATGTGAATTTACATTTTTAGCGATGTACATTAACATATAAATAAAACAATTTGTTTTTATTGCACTATTTTTCTTTGATGCTAACAAATCAGCTACAATAGCTTAACACGGGCGGCAATGTATGCACTGTTTTTTTTTTTTTTTATTATGTAAAAGCTAGTTATTATTCATTTATCTTCTAAGAACATTAACGTGTTTGTTATATTAAACAACACAAATTGTTGACAACCACATACATGTGTTTTCGCGAGCTTCATCATATCACAATCACATTGCACACAAGTTATTTGTTTGTATGCAGAAATGTGACATAAATATATATATTAATTTATAATTTTGCATTCCGCTAGTGTGGTTGTGTTAAAAACATATTCGTAATGTAATATAATTTAACTATTTAACAAATCAAGAATGTGATCTTTTAGCAACACATATAATTTTCTCACAAAAGGTGTCTACATTTTAATTGTAGAAAGCATGTAACACAAACAAATTTTTTTAAAAAAACATTTATGATTACCTTATGCGTCTTAATATCTGTATTTAGTCAGTTACTGTAATGGCTTCATCGTTACAAAAACGCATAAATGTACGTAAATAGATAATGATTTGTAAAAAAAAATTGTTAAACTTATTTTAGATTTTTAACAAATGATAAATTGGTGTTTTTTTTAGTTTTTAATAGTATAATTTTATTTTGTTTACTTTACTGCTTGCTTGCTTGTTTACTTACCTTACTTACGCATCAACTGCTCGAGTGGTTGCTACAAATAGTTAAGTCGAGGATTCTACAAGTGCTACTCAAAATCAACAATCTTGTAATGTGCAAACGTGCTTAGTGCATTGCCCACCGCGTCAATGGCACTCTCCAGTAATATATTTCGCTCAGGCATAAGTGTAGCACTATTTCACTGTCCGAATCACAAATCTAACATGATGCTATCCTCACCCATGTCCTCATCCTCATCGTAATCGTAGTCATCCTTGTAATCGTCATTGTTGCCCTTATTGGTGTTGCCGGTTTTACCTCTTCTACCTCCATTGTTTTTATTTCGTCGTGCATTACGGCTTTGTGCATTTGTTTTTTTCTTTGTTGACTTGTCACTGACATCAAGGTTAGTCATGTCTTCACTTAGTGGCGTATCATTTTTGTTACTTTTAGAGTTATTGGTGTTAGTTGTGTTATCTTCGCCAACTACACTATTACTATTAATACTAGCATTAATGGTTCCAGTGCGGCTATTGTTGTTGGTACTGCTTTGTACTTGACACGATTGCAATGTCATAACATTTGGTGCAGAAGGTGGTGGTAGGGCAATACCTTTTTCGATAATCTCAGACCCAGGGTAGAACAAGGTGCAAATAGACAGCGACAATGGTGGAGACTGAAGTGTTTGATTGTCTACCATTCACAAGAGTAACTTGTGATTTTTCGTCAGACGAGTTTGTAACGCCTACAGCAGGGGCCGAAGAAGTGGTGAAAGCGTGCGATCATTACACCGTTCATTTGCAACGTACACTCCTAACAGAGATAACCCACTTGTCTTGGCAATGGACATGGTGTGTGCCAGGGCAACGTCCACCATGGGGTGTGGGTAGGTCATGGGTAGTGTATGAAAAAGAGGAACCGCATCGGTCACGTAGCAGCTATGTGGACCAAAGAACTAGCTACCAATTTGATTTTGAGAGAGAAGTGGTGATTGCACATGCTACGGTGCTGTCTTTGGCAGTTTTGATGATGAAGAAGATGATGATGATGTTGATGAGGTATTAGTCTTGTTATTATTGTCATTATTTTTGTTTAAACTGTTATCGTTACTTTCAATGTGTGACTTGTCAACTACTTCTTTTTCTTCTACTTCTTTAGCAGTTGCTGTTGCTGATGTTGATGATGATGTTTGTTCTTATTTATCTTACTACAATAATGATGTTGCAGAGGATTGTGTAGTGTGGTGCGTGTTGAGGTATTTGCCAATGAGAAATCCCATAATAGGCTGTGTTGGGTACTTGTAGCAGTGCAACAACGCCTTTACATAGGCATCAACGGAAGTTATAATAACAGGTGCACTCATGTTGTATTGATGCAAAAACAAAACAATACAATAAAAATTTGTTTTTTCAGTGTCAATACTTGTTTGAAGTCAATCACTTAAGCTTAATTTATTTTTTCTTTCTCTCTTTAGCTCTTCTATTTTTAAATGCTGTTTGTTTAAAAACTGTTCGTTGAGAAGAGTAAGGATAAAAATTTTTTTTGTAAATTTAGTAATAGAGAAAAAAATTGAAAAGTCGCAATAATGTTGTCGGGAATACTTCTTGTTTCACGCAACTATATACTATCTATACACCTGTGAGTCAAATATTATGGGTACATACATTTATTTCTTTTTTTATTGTCTATACATGTATGTGAATATAAGTTTTGCAAATCATACATATACACGTTTGACTGCTTATTACTCTTTACATCAAATAAAGATATAACATTAATTAAAAAAATAATGTATATATACATATTTGCATACAACAATAACTTTACAAGTTAAATGTTGTTTTTCTAAGTTTGATAGATTATAATATATAATATTGGTTGTCAATAAAAAAATTGTTTATGCCTTAAATTTGATTTTACTTCTTCATTGATTGTACCGCTTGACGTACTGTGGTGTTGCCCGTAATAAACGCAGCATACGATGCTGCCACGTTGAAATCTTGTAAAGTGAGTGTAACAAAGTCAACCTGCTTCAGTGCCACTCGTCGCCTGTCATTACCAATGAGCAACGCTAATAAACGAGGTCAGTAACTCTTGTCAAACTACGAAAGAGGATTGCCGTGCAGTGTCACGGCGTACAAGTACGGCAGTGTACACACTTTCCGTTCCACTTCGCTTCAGTCACTAATTTTATTAGAGTGCAATTGTAATTTTTGCAGTGGTAGCGAGGATAAGTCAGGTAATGTGCTCAGCTGGTTATCACTTAGATCGAGTGAGTGAATGGTCATGAGTGCATTGGCAACTAATCCACGCATAATAGGTACAAATTTGTCTATTCTACTTTGCAACTTACACCCACTCACACGAACAGTACACGCATCGTATTTAAACTTACGATTATTAATTAACACTTCAACAGGAATGTTATTCTTACCACTTCCACCACGACCTCCATTAGCACCATTAGCCCGATCATCATCTTTGCCATCTAACATAAACTAAAAACGATGTCCTTCTTTTTCAAACTCATAGGCCTACTCATCCCCACGCTTGTTCTTCGCCTTGATTAGTATGCGATCGTTTTACTTGTACTGCATTGGATCATTCTAGGCGTTCAAAAACACCCCTTGGGCCCAACGCGGGTCCACTCGCGGTCGAATAATTTTAATCTGATGTACTTTACCATCACATGGCATTTGCAGCAGCAGTTGTGCGATATCGCTGCAGTCTACAAAGGAAAAATCTAGCATCGGCCATGAGGAGTTTACCGCACGAAGCGGATGTGCGGCTAAGTTGTACAAATTGACAATCTATCGACGAATAGCGTCCATCTGTTGACTCTGTGTAACCGCAGAAGAGTTTATAGAGTTAATTTGCTGCTCTTGTTGCGAAAACGACTGTGTTGCTAGTGTTGCTTTTATATTATTAGTAGTGGTAGTTTGAGTTGCTTTAGGTTTTGGTTAAGTAAGAAACGGATGTTGTGATCGCAGCTGTGCGACTTTGTGCATAACTTGTGAAAGTGGCAGCAACTTACGGTGAATCGTGACAATATAACCCTCATTGAAGTAGCACTGATCTTGAAACAGTAAAAACTCACTGCCATAGGTAATCGTTAACCGACTAAGCATCTGATTACGTGTGGTAAATTGTTATCCTATTAACTCAAACTTAGCCTGTTATGTGGCTGGTTTGGGTGGAGGAGGTAGCACCTCATTATCTTGCAAGATACCCTTTCGAGCTTAGAGATTGACTTTGGTTTAGGCCAAGTAAGGCCGCTGATTTAGTCAGCATAAGAGATAACCAAAATGAGCCGAAACGAGGTCTTTGCCCTAGGCAATATCTACAAAATCACTATACGATATCAATCATGATGGATTGCTGGAATTATTCTTACTATTGCATTTTGTGTTGACAGGGTTACTAATTTTTTTTATACTATACTATTTTTGTTTCTTGTTTAATGGCCTTGTTGACTGCTACGCTGCACGTGAGTTAGGCACAGTACAATTTTTATTATTTTCGACACTAATTGTATTGGCGGCAACTTCTCTTTCTATGTTGGTTTTTACACTAACATTTGCCTTCTTTTTGAAATCAGCACGATTTTTATCATTATTTTAAACACTACCATCATTATCATTATTATTATTCTTATCTTCCTTGTCATTGTCATCTTATCCTTTTACTGCATCTTGCAAATACTGTTCGACAAATACAGATTACCGTGAGTGCTTTTCGTCAAATTTAGTATTAGTTGCGTTTTTGCCACTTTTACAGTTCACGCTACTTTTCTCTTTGCCTTTAGTCTTTTTTTGATTGCTTGACAGTTCCTTTGATTTGTTAGTTTTGTTGTTAGTGTTGTTCGAAGCAGTAAGAGTAACGTTGCCTTGCATAGGAGCATGAAGTGACAAGCCGTTCACTGAACTGTTAATGTTGTTACTACTAGTGTTACCATTATAATTTGCTCCTGTGTAGGAAACAACTCGTTGTGTGTCATAACGTTCTTGCTGAATGTACAACTGCTCCTCAACATTACGTAAATATTTTACTCGTAGTTTGTTCATGGGCAGGGCAGAGGTAGACAAGAGCTCAATCGTCTGGGCAACTTCTTTGAGTGCTGGTGAGTTAGCTTTACTTATGTGTTATGTATTTGCTGGTAGTGGGAAATGGTTGACAAGTATCACATTGGGTGAGAGTAACTCGTTGTACTGATTAAGATCTTGTCGATAAATACACTGGGTAATGACACGGTTGCCACGTTCCAGTTGTTCGTACTACATACTTGACAAACAAAAACTTGATATATATAAATCGATGTCTTCGGTTTTGGTTTAGCAATGCTATGAGACAATACTCTTATAAAGATAAATTTTTAACATAAACAAAAAATTAAAATTAAAGTGACGAGGAATTGTATTTTATATCACACCAATGGCATGGACTTCACAATTAGAAAAGAAAGTTTATAAAGTAAAAATAATATAACACACATAACATGCAGGTGCACATTGCGTAACGTGTAGTAATATTACAAAATTATTGATGACGGTAAACACTTTAGAATGGCAAAATGGGAGTCAAACTTCTGACATAGCTAGAAGATAAAAAAATAATAAAAGATGTTGATGTTATTGTTTGATGATGATGTAAAACGTAAAATTTGTTATGTACATAATTATCTGTGTTTTTGGCATCAGCATAACATCAAACTTTTGTAACAGTTATTTGTGGATTTTGATTTTTCGATTATAATCAGCTATTTACATCGTAAGTGAAAGATGAAAGAGTGAAATATGTAAACTTGGGTAGTGATAACTACACATCGTTGTTTATACTTAAGTGACAACAACACGATGAAAAATTTGAACAAGTGATAAATTACGTTCAGATAAAAAAATTAGCTAAAAAATCACATTTGACATCTTGTTAAACATGTTAAATAATATATATATATATATATATATAGAACTTGAAAATTTTTTTATACATCAATGTAAATTGAGCTAGCGAAAAAAGGTATAAAAACAAAACAATGCTATCTTTCACTGACGAGTAATGTGAGTATTATGATAAACATAAAATTTTGAGTAAATACTGATAATAACAAAAAATTTGTGTCCGTATGATAAAATTTTTGCATATGTTTCATACTCTTTATTATACTTTCTCTTTAAAAAAATAATTTACATCTGATTAAACTTGTGTTGCCATATTTACACTTTGCGCATAAAGGCAAATAAAACTGAAAAAAATGAAAATAAGCAGATGTATATATTGCATACTTATCTAGCTGAAATCACAACTACGGCATAGTAACAACGTGACAGTAAAATTTTATTACGGTTTATCGAAAAAAAATAATTTTCAAATAAACGAAATTAATTGAATACGTATGATAAAACTTGACATATATACACGCTGTATGTGTATGTGTGTGTAATTGTAATTATTTTTTGCTAATAACAAAACTTACATCGCAAAAACATAAATGTGAGGGTGCAGATAATTTGTATTTATATTTTTTTTATAAGAATAAAAAAGTTTTTTGAACATTTAATGAAACAAATAATGTTTCTATTTATTTTGTAAAAAAATTTTACTTGACATGATTTAATAATTGTAAAATTATGACGTTTAGTAGCATTACTACAACTATTGTTTTTATTCTTTGTGTGATTGTAAATCTTTCATCAGTAACTACTTGATAGCTTCGACATTGTTGTACCGTGATGCCATCAGGTCAAGCTCTGCTTTACTCTTACGCACACTCACACGCTTGTCCTCTGCCGCAGATAACTCATTCTCGTTGAGTGCACGATGCTTCTGTAAGTATTGCTACTCGTGTGCGATACCAATCAATCGTGCCGTAATGATAGGATGATCCATGGTTGCCAATAGTGGTGCTTGTGACTAGGTAAACTGATCATGTGTGCGTAATTGCATCTGTGATGATGCATCATCGGTATGATGTGCATCAATTATCGTATTAACCTTCTTATCCATATTTGCATCCGTCGACTAAATCTGTGTGTGATCTTGTAATTGTAACACTTGTTCGTTTGCCCTGGTGCCGTCTTCTACTTGGTCCTTGTTTACGGTTTGTTGGGCAGCGATGTATTTATTGGCTTCCATGGTGCCCTGCATGGCGGTGTTGTAGGCAATCACCTGATGCAATATCGGCTACACTTCATCTTTGCGATCAGACTCAATGTTATGCAAATACTACAAGTACGAACTTACTTCATCAATTTCTTTGTTAGCATCAGCAAATCGCTGACTGTACAGTTGCTTTGCCGGGTCTAGTGTGGCATCTGCCCATTCCTCGTTGCGTACACAACTTCGCTGCAGTAGACGCATTCGGTCTACCTGTACCTATCGCTTAGCCTTGGCCTCCTACACGGCGTAGGTGAAGTTTTCAAATCGGCGAACATACTCTTGTGATTCACGCAGACGCAGTTACTCATCTTCGTCTTCAATGGTATTGAGTCGCTTGAGCAGTTTGGGGATGTACACCTCGACATACTTGCCATACATCTCACTCGCCTGTTGCCACTTCATCAAGTTAGATTCACACTACGTGAGTTCATTGCTGTGCTACTCATGGGCCTTAATTTGCTCCAATATCGCGGTCAGCTATCGCGCTCGCTGCTCCTTCAGTGACATTCGCTGCTGAGCAAGTTTAACTTTACGAGTAGCACTCTCTTGTATCTTATTCAAACTAGTTAATATCTATTTCCATATTTATTTCTCTTCCTCTTCAACCTGCTCCATTTGCAATTTCAGCTCGCGCTGTGCGTCTTGCTCTTTGCTCTACAATACATGCACCTCATCCTACAGAACTATTTTGCTTTATGCCAATGCAGCCTTATCATGGTCTAATCGAGGCAGTAACTGTGCAATTCGCTGTTGCACTTGGCCACTGGTTTCCTGTGCGGCGTTAATGCACCGCAGGGTCACTTCACGAAGTTCCATCACATCCTCATTATGCATACTCACCAGTAACATGCGTGCTTTATTCAGTAGCAGCAGATCATTTCCAAAGTCAATCTACGCATGTAGTTGCCGCAGTGCCTACGCTGGACTGGCACGATCTACCGCGGCCTCTTTGGCCATTTTCGCATTTCGCATTCGCTGCTCCATCGCAAGCAATGCCGATGTCGTTTTGTGTAATTACTGATCAGCATATTAGGTTGGGTTCATGTAATACTTGCTGTGAAGTGACACAGCAGCCTCACTGGGCAATATTTCTTCTTCTTCTTCTTCATTGTTTTTCTCTTTGACTTAATCTTCTTCTTTTTCCTTTTTCGTTTTATTTATGGTAATGTTATTTGTACTTTGTAGTATAACTGACACTTACTCTTTCTTAGTTTCCACGTTATCATCAATATTAACATTATGATTATCATCATTATTTTCAGTAATACACCTCACATCATTTTACCCTGTCAAGTTGGCCGTCATGTTGGCTGCTTTATTTTGCGATGCAATCGCGTCATAGATTTGTAAACTCTACGCATATTCCTGCAAGTTAGCCAATAAATACGGCGAGTTGAGTAGACTGTCCAGTGCCCGACGTAGACTGTCTAGTGAAAAGGCAGGTACACTCTTCACCTGCTCAATCTATTGCAATCGAAATTTTAGCTGTAGTGTGTCAATGAGTTCCTGTAGTGTCACGTGAAGTTCATCATTTGCGGTACACTTGTAACACTTACAGTAATCCATCAGACCATTGGTGGCGGCATAGTTGAGTGAGCTGTTTTAGCTTGGATAGCTACCAACAATTTTGTACAGTTGCTGCATACTCTTGTTTCACTCATTCACCAACTTCTCTACCTTACCACGCATCTACGCGTTGAGTGCGGTTTGCTGTGAGTTGTGGTAGTCATTACTGTGGTGTTTAAACGGATCTTACAGCTTGGCCTCACTTAGCGCTTCATCGGCGCTACGATTGAGTGGCGGACACAACGCATTCACCAGCTTTGTCGTAGCCACTTCATCAAACTTGTTGCTACTAGGTAGCGCAGGTAAAGTAGAGATCATCTTGCCATGAGGTTCAGCATGCGAAGTTGCACTGTAATTTTTGGTCCATGTAGACAGTTAAGGCAGTCTACCATGACGTGGCATGTGAGACGTGTTGCACGTGAATGGTCGGTGTGGTGCATAGATTTACTTTTCTTTACCTTGCATATACGCTGGAAGATCATAACCAATTGGTGCGGTGAGAATCTGAAATGCCTCATTGGCATTCATTCTGTACACATGATCTGCACTACTCCCATTACAATTAGTGTTATTGTTCATCATGGTCATCTTTTCATCTTCGTCTGCAGCAGTTTATGCAGTAACCGCATCATGACCTGCTGTCGCAGCTGCAGCAGTAGTGGTAGTATAATTTCCATGCTTGTCAAGTTTTCGTGTCTTTGATGGAATGAACAGTGCCCCAGATGGTGCATTTGTTGGTATTGCTGACATGCTCGAGTGTGTCTTTGATGTGTAATAAAACTAAGGCAAAACGCTGTTGTGACTGGTATGACCTACCTCACTGGTGTATGGACGCACTTCCGTGTAACTCATTTTGTGTTTATGTTATTGTTTGTTTGTTTGTTTTTTTAAACTTTATTTATTAATACTATTACAAACAAATATACTTTTACTTACACTATTTTTTTCTTCTATTTAATTAACTATTAAATTTTAAGAAAAAACAATTACAAAAATTCTAATTTTATCGATGTGGTAACGCAATTTTAGTAAAATGAAATTATAAGTAACACAAATATAATAAATTAGAGAGAAGTACGATACTATTGTAAAGTACACTTATTATTATAATTACATCGATACTGATTACATACTTTTACCGCATTTAATTTTGTTGTAACACTTGCCATGTTACCTTAAAAATTAGTGTTTTGAAGAAAATTGAAGATAACAATTAGATTCAAACTACAAAAAAATAATTTTCTGTACATCATGCTTAACTATAAGAATGCCTTGACAAGAAAAATTAAGGTGAATGGCAGTGACATAATAAGTAAATTATTGTAAACAATACTATATACATGATAATATCTTCTGTACATTATTGTATTACTTTTAGCTTTGCATAACTAAAATATCGGTATGATCGAATAAAGAAAATTGCATATAAAACATATTTTATTAATCACTTAACATATTACGTTACTCAGCGACCATTTTACGTTACATGGAAGCGTTTGCACGGGCGTCTGACTATAATTTAGCAATCACCGCCGTACCTAAGCGTGTTCCAGATAACTTGAGCGTGGTGATAGATTTGTTATGACGCAGTAATCGATTGAGCGGACGTGTTGATGGTAAGGTAATGTTCACGTTATCACGTAGATCAATCTATGAGATGTGTCGGTGTGTTTTCAATCCATCACACAACAACTGAACATCGTTGTTATCCAAGGACATGTTGTTCAAGCAGAGGTGTCGTAGTTGGGGTAAGTGTTTCAACAACTACAATAACGCCACAAACCCGCTATGACCAAGGTAATTCGAGGACAAGTCCAGTTCTTACACACTCACGGTAAAGCGAGGATCGGTCGGTAATTTTTCAAGCAAATAGCTATTAGGTTTACACTGCTGCACCTCACACGAGCGTAGGTAGACTTCTTTCAAGTTTGCACCACAGTAAACTACATGATCATCGTGTATACTTTTCAGTGCTTTAGCAATCTACTCTTCATCAGTACGACACTTCACATTTTTTGTTTTATTGTTATCATCTTTTTGTGTCGTGTCATCATCAGCAACTAATTATTATTGTTACTATTATAATTACTAATCTGACGAACATTCTTATTTTGACTTGTACTGTTATTGTTATTACTAGTACGAAGACCGATTACACTACAATATTTAAGATATAGAATTGTCCTTGCTAATTATACTACTACTAATAGCGTCATTGGCAGTTTCTGTTTTAGGCTGACGGCGAGAGTGAGGTATAGATGTGGCAACACGTGCGATGGGTGGGTTATTTTCATTGTGTAATTATTTTACAATATTGATATTATTATTATTATTATTATTATTTTCATTATTACATAGTTCGACTGATTGAACATCAACACGATCTTCATTATTGCTTTACACATTATGTTATTATTATACTTACTACTGCTACTATTACTAATATTTTTCATCACCACTGTCACTGTTACTCTCGCTGTCACTGCCACTGCTACTATCATGTTGCAAATGTGTAATACTGCTTACACCAATAGACTCATCACTGTGAAAGCTAACGGAGTTTGACATCTCATCTTCATCTTCATCTTCTTATTGTTCTTCATCTTCTTCATCATAATTATTAAACTTATATTACTCATCATTTTCTCCTTTTGTAAACGTTGTGTCGTTATATTTACGCTATGTATGAATATTATCATTTATACGTTTATCACTACCAGTGTGTTTA
Organism: Blastocrithidia nonstop; assembly: GCA_028554745.1. NCBI lineage: Eukaryota > Euglenozoa > Kinetoplastea > Trypanosomatida > Trypanosomatidae > Blastocrithidia > Blastocrithidia nonstop. The sequence continues at coordinate 126,923 of JAQOTN010000046.1, forward strand.
TCATTTCCTTTTAAAGTTGTTGCCTTTGCCTCTGCTTCTTCTTCTGCATCTGCTTTAGCTGTGGCTGATAACTCTTGCAATGAACTAAAATCAAAGTGTACACTGGTACGCCGTCCTCGTTCACTACCATTAGAGGAAGCAGAAAAGCGACGTGCCTTCAAATTAGAGTAAAACGGACTAGTAATCTTACCATTCGCCTCAGTACACTCCTCTCTACTATCACTATCACCTATTCGATTATTTACTTCATTCATAGGATTATCTAACGCAAACAGATGGCGTTCTTCGTTTGCACTGTTAATGTTGTTATTAACTACATTTATTTCGGACTAGTGTAGTTTGTTTGTTCTTGTAGTTGTAGTGGTAGTGAAGGTGATTGTTTGATGATCTTATTGCATTTTCATCGTCACACGATCCTCATCAATTCCAGTACTTTCATTAGCTTGATGAAGAGAGAATGTGTCAACATCACTATTCTATGCCGATGGTGAATGAAACGGTTTACTTGCATTACTATTCGAGCTAGTTCCTACGTTAGTTCGATTACTTTGAATTAGAATAGAACTTCGCTTGACTGGCTTGTATTGTTGCCCCTATGTACCTTGACCATGTAGATTATTTTTTATTGATGAGGTAGTCTCATGAGATTGTGCATGGTCATTCGTCTTATTATTTTTGTGAATGTGTCTATTTTTATTATTAGTACTGTTACTTTGATGGTCGTTGCCATCAAGTAAATTGACTTCACGTTCCTTGTTTGTCTCTTATGATGAAGAAAATGATGATGATGATGATGATGATGATGATGATGATGATGATGATGAATACGAAAAAGGTTATTATGTTATTTATTACGGTGATTGTTATCTGCACTATGTTTTATCTTTTGTAGTCAATGACACGTCATCACTGGTCAACGGGTGTTGCTTTGTATTGGTGACTATATGAGTAGGGGCCTTACTTTTTTTGCTTTTATTTTTATTCTTCTGATGCCTTTGTCGTTACTAATACAATTACTACTGCTACTAGTAGTTTTATTTTTGATTGGTAGCACCTATTATACTTTGACTTTCACATCCGTTAATTACAATTTTATTTTTATTAGCATTGCCATGAGCATTATTCATTTTGTTTTTCGTTATCTATTCTCTATATTCATTTTCATCGTCTTCTTCATCATCTGTCAACTATTACTGCTACTATTATTATTATAGTTATTATTATTCGTTGTCCATTCAGCCACCTTCTTCTGCAGGCACTTGTACATAAACCGCATTCTACCCACCATTACCATCATTAGCACGCTATAGCATCTCTGTATGATGTCGAAGTCACTCCCCTTTCATCTCTATTGGTGCATGAGCGTAACACTCAGCCAAGTCAGATGGGCGAATACACACATTGGGTGCACTAAACCGACTCACCGCACTCAAACGTTTTACTACTTTACTGGTAGTACTATTATTACCTTTACATAATATATTTTTACTACCTCGTCGTGCGTCCGATGGTGATACACTCGTGTTTACATCACCTATCTGCAACTGTTGTTGATAATATTGCTACATTTCATTTACATTTGTATTGTCTCCTGCTTCGTTTGTTGTGTCGTGTAGCAAATACCGAATACTATTGATGAGTTGTAAGTACATGTATAAATGACTATCGAACACACCTCCACCTAACTTGGTCAAGTAAAACGCCGACACACCACAACTACCTACCAGAGTAGAGGTGAAGATAACTTTCACGTACTCGTGTATCTGATCATACTTAAAAGTAATTATTCGACTTCGTCCTACACGTCCATTAAAGTTAACGGTAGTAGGCAGACCAATGACCTGGGCCTATGGAAAGGCAGTGAGTAAACGATTGAGTTTTAATACACTGTACTCCTCGGTAGACATTAATGTGGGGTATTTCATTCGTACCACGTCTTATACATCAAGAAAAAGAATGACTTTGTCTACTCGAAACTTGGGCACACCCAGTACCTACTCTAACGCAACATCGTCAATCAGCTTTTCGTAAATGTCAATCTCAAACGTCATACAGGCAATGGAACCTACCCCAACCGTCTTAGCCGGTGAAAAGTCTGGTTTGATTACCATCGGGTGCATCGGCACACTAAACGCAATCGCCGCATCTCGATCTTCATAACATAATTAGCCATACCGCTCCTGTTGCTCACTTAACATAACAGATGAAACTTTACTGTACTAGAGTGAGACATCTAACCTTAACTTGGTGCCATCTGTCATGTGAGGTAGGAAAAGTGTGTAGACGTAACTCAGCAACTCATCATAATCACGACAACGAATCAAGAACAGATAACCTGTGCTATTGACACAGGTGCCCAGGACATAGACAAACTCATCACTGACGTCTCCCTTCTTGTGCAGACGACACTGAAACTGAAAGCAACGGGCAGATTGATTGTTTAACTTATACGCACACTTCAACTTATCCCCAACGCGTAAGTGAGATAGACGGGTGTCATTGTCCACACTGATCAATGAAATGTCATGCAACATAAACTGTACCGCGTCCTTGCAGAGCTCAACCAGCTTCATGTTGGGCTTCATGTGGGTGTAGTACATTTACACCGTCTTGGCCTTTTCCATTCACCACTCCCCACTCGTACTATTGTTGGTGGTGGTGTTGTTAGAAATGGAGTAGGTAGAGGTCATATTAGTGTTGTGTGGTACATTACTCATTATTTCATCACTGTCATGGTGATGCTTCAAATGAGACGATGGCTGCTGCTGCTGCTGCTGCTGTTGATGGTCATGTGTGTCATTCTTCACTCGCTGAGAGTAACGAGGTCGAATGGAGTTTGTCTTATTATGTTGGGACGATGCCCGAGTAGGGTTAGAGACAGAGGCAGAGGCAGATGTACCAGGAACAGGGGTTGTATTTCGGGTAGTATGGGTGACAATCACGGCAGAGCGATCAACATACTTGACCAATGGCACAAAGGGACAGTGAAGTACATCAACGTCTAGCGCGGTAAAGTTGTCAATGATGTCTGGATCAATAAAGACAAACTACCAGATTGGAGAGCACTCTAATAACACTCGTGCACGTTGATGCTTGAGGGTCAAGGTAAAATTTCACTATCGACGTATGCCAAGTGCATTGCCGTAAATGTTACTACCCGATATGGAGGTAGAGGTTTGTTTAGTTGCTGTATCATTATTAGTAGTATTATTCTTACTATTACTGCTTTGAGTGTTGTTGTTGCTACTGTTCAATGCCATTGTGTCTACAAGCTCTCGTCTCAATGTCTTTTATATATTTTTTCTTATTATTATTTTACTATTTACTTTCTATAACGAAAAAAGATATTTTATTAAAGAAGAAGTAAGTAGATATAAAGTGCATGGTATTTTACAACAAAAACATTAAAAAATAAATCAAAGCAAATACAATATCCTATTGCCTATATTATCAAAGTACAAAGTGTATTTATAGTATACCTATACTATGATTGTTTAGTATACTAAACAAACAATGATATTAATTTACAAGAAAAAAAAATAAGCAAATATGCAAAATGCTTTCTTTCTGTTAGAAATATTAAAATAAGTGAATGCATACTATACAAGGTGTGGATAAGATGTATTAAATAAAAATCAGTAGTTTTGTGTAATATTTAACTTTACAAACTTGTTTAAGTTGGCTGTAGCGAAGCGAGTTGTTCACGTATAGAAGAATATTTGACCAAGGCGGTGAGTAGACTGCAAACAATATAACATGCATTACTCAATTGCATGTAGTACGAAAAAGATGGCAAACGTGCAAAGGCAATGTTGACAAGGCTAAAACGTAACACATTAACACTATCATATGCATTGCTATCAGTGATAATGACGTTATTGTTATTGTTGTTGTTGTTAGTGTCAATGTTATAACTTTACATGTTGTCAGTGGCATAGGTTTTGTAATCTTTGTAAAATATATTGTTATTAATGCTGGCACTATTGATTTGCTCGTTCTGTAAGTGTGATACGTAGTATGATATGTGTCCGTCATCGTCTCGTCAAAGTACCATTTTTGATATAAAGTAAATGGACATTAACATGGTTAGTGCGGTCAGTGTCATGTTAGAGTTTATGACATCATCCACAACACGTGTTAGTGTGAAAAAATACTTGAGCAACCCACGAACAGAACTAATAATCAATAAACCATTGACCAGCACCATAAATGCTGTTTATAGTGACAATAATACACCTAGTCGTGAGTTGGATGTGTTGTGCTGTTGATTATTTGATAATACATTTGCAACACTATTCCTGTTGTTATTATTGTTATGATTGACACTGAATAAATAATGTTGCAAATTGTTGAACTTTGCTGCCATCAAAAGTGATGGTAGTAGCGTAATTGTTACAAATCAAAGTGATTTTATGGCAAATACAATACCCAACAACGCATAAACTTTTCCTGCAAAACGCTGCCCTACTTTAGCCTCACTGTACAGCTCATCCAGTTCACTCATCTTTACGCAAAGTGTACTGGTCAAGTACTACACAGGTACAAGATCTTTTTGCAACTCTTTGACCACATTCATATCATCTTTATAAACACTGAACAGCTAACGATCTTATTTTGTGTCATGATAACGTGTTTACGTTTACATTCATCTTTTTTGAAAAAATCTGCGTATATGTTTGAACATAGATACCCTGCTTTCATGACGTCTACTACTTTATTGTAAGTAACGGTCATTTATACTTGTACCATGAGCACTGAAATTATTTTTATCATCATCATTATCATTACTAGTACTATTATAGTGGTATTGATTGCTTGCAGCACTGTATTTGCGCAACTTACATTTTGCATTGTACTCATGTAATGCAATGGCGCGCTTCTTAGACGCGTATAGCTACAGTGTATGTTGCATTCTACGTCGCAGTGCAATAATAGCCGTTCCAATTTAATGGGTGTATTGTCTTCAACAAAAGTATGGCAGTATGTTAGAGATGGGTGCATCAATAGCCGCCTAGCCAGCCAGAAACCCAATCAGCGTAACGCCAAACTTGGACAAATGTGTGACAATACCCTCAACCACACTGTGAACATAACGTGGTAAGACCGGGAGGGGAATGGTAACGACTTTATTATTCTTGTTATTGTCATTACCTTCACCTAAAGTAATAGTGACAATGTTTTCTTATGCAATAGACATAAATTTATGATGCATCGTCATTGCCTTATATGGTAATCATATTATTGTGTAATAAAACATGACGTAAATAATGTACCAAACTTTTTTTATTATAACAAAGCATAAAGTCAACAGTAAAATAGCTGCAAAAACACTGAATGTTAACTTACCTCAGTTATATGCACGAGTAAATCTATTTCTACGATATACTCGAACCAACTGTTTATAAATGTTGCTAATATGGCTTTGTCTGCCTGCGTATAAACTTTTGTTAACATTTATAGTCTTAGTGTTAATGTCATTTTTATTATTATTGTTGTGATTATTATACTTACTAGTACAGCTAAACGTATTGGTAATGCCTGCGATTTATGTTGTTATATTAACTTTATAAACATATGATAGCAACATGTTAGAGATCAACACCACAGGTGATACACAAAGGGTGAAGAAGAGCAAAACTATGAGTTCATAGTAAAATCATTTGTAAAGTAATGTGCACACAGTAGTGTTGTACTCACAAGTTGCACCCTTACCATACACCATAGCAGTGTAATTGTCATCGTTACTATGGTGAGCTGACTTGCCATGACTTGTGTCAACACTATTTACTTACTTTGCAACGTTTTGTCTTGTCTGCTGTTTTACTATTCTATAGTTTATCGTACAATCGCACATAAACATACTCTTACTCATTCACACAGTCAATCACAGTGATGTCGAAAGACTGAAAACGATGGCAAAGTACAATGACGCTTCATAGCTAGTCACTCGTTGCACCATAATAAGTTTGACGATAACATGTCCTACCTGCACCGCAACAAAATAAAATGCTAAGCGCAAAAGATAAAATAAAGCTAGTGTTAACATCGGTAAGTCGTCAATCTATCAAAAAAAAAAAAAGTTGTTATAAATATATATGCGTTAGAGTGTATGTAGATATAAACAAACTATTATTTTTTTGATGACTGTAATAAAATAATGAAAGAAACAATTATTCTTCTTCTTCTTTCAGTGCCTATTTATAATTTAATTTTTTATTTATAAAATGATAATAAATGTATAAAAAAGTTGCAGAAACGTAAGAAAAATTTACATTGTCATCAAAGTAAATTAGTTGTTTGTAATGGTTCTCAACACTAATAACACTACGTCAAAGAAAAAAACATTTTACAATTCACTAACAATTTCAAGTTGTTGTTTTTCACCCATTTCTGTAGATTGTGCATTGTACTTATTATCACATAAATACATTTTTGTTTGCTTGTTTGTTTATTTTCACATTTATTTGATTTTTAGCTGATAAATAATTGAAGAAAGAAAATAAATGAGTAAGCAGTAATGGTGTGGGGGTGTTTTACTAATATTTGCATTACAACGATAATGACTATTTGGCGACAATGTCCTAAAATAATGGTATGGTAACAGACTCACTCTAAGTTTTATTATCGTTGTTGTCATTCATCGTATTAGTAAATCTTTATTTACTTTGTGTATCATCTGCACTAACTGCTGATTTGACGTTATGCCTAATGATACTGTCAGACAGACGTGAATTGAAATATTATCGTATGTTATTTTCGTGTTTTGCGACAAGTTCAGGCTAAAGACCAACACTCATCCGTAGTAATGTCGCAAAACTATAAATTATACAAGTCAGTGAGTACAACAGGGTGCAAAACAAGGCAATGTCAATGCAAAACCAAAGTAAGTGTCAAACGTTTACTCTACCAGGTATGGCTAACAAGATAGGATTTGCATGTGGTGGTATAACATGACAACGATACTGTCAACTATCAGGTAAATAATGTGCAGACTAATCTTGCTTACTTTTATGATAAGTGATACAATTGTATTTATTATATATTTTTCTGACATTCTGTGTAATATACTTACGTCATGTACGCATTGTCATATATCGAACTTAGTACGTGAGATAGCATCATTCATAATAGCCATGAAACGGATTAACACAGAACAACTGTAATCAGTTATTGTTGACAATATAAAACAGTGGCCAGTCCGATGATAGCTCATTCATTGAGGGACTGTGTACGCTAAATGTGTGCCCATACACTTTATTCCTGCTCTTATTATAATTGTTACTAATGCTGTTTTTATTACAATAACAATTGTGATAATCTCCAATCAACATGATTTCGTGTATTGTGCGAAGCGTGTGACCTCATATTTGCCATTTGTTTGATAATTTAGCATTTTCTGATTATTATTATTATTATTATTATTATTATTGATATTTTTGTTGTTTTGATTAACACTACTACACGTGTATTCTGTCAAACTGTTGAGAATTTCTGCTGTTATGATGATGAGCATAGGAATTGTAGTTTGTATCTTATTTTATTTTTAAATCAAATTACAACAAAACACTCGGAAAAGCCATCTTGATGGGAGCTAACGAGTTGGCAAGATATGCATTAAAGTCATCTGCCTAACGATGATAGGTGTTGTGTTTTATGTTGAGAAAGTTAGAGAGAGAATATACTACGTTGCTTCGTCGAGCATAGTGTACATCAAACCTGTTTAGTGACACTCACTTTGCACCTTACACAACCTACCTATCCACATGGAGGAGTGGGGTGAGGTCAGATAAGTGCAAAAACACAAATCGTGATTGCACCAGCGTTCAGCGGCTTACTTGTAAGTGGCGTTACGATTGCTGAACATCACGACCATACTGTGGTAGAAGTCGTCAGTCACGTTGTGTCGAACGACTGTGAAGTGGAACGTCGTGTAATTGACCTAGTAGTACAAAATCAGGTGACGTACGTAGTGGAATGCTTAAACTTTCTTGTACATTTCTACAGCAGCCAATGTAGTCATTAGCATCACACTCACAATCTCTTGCGCCACCAGGAAACGTAAACGCACCACTTCACTGATGCAGTGCTACATTTTTTGATTTGATAAACAAAACTGACAACTTTGAGCATAATGGAAGCTACAATTCTTACTTTTAACGTTATGTAGACAAAAAGGAAGACTAGTCAGTACGTGCTAAAGTAGACATTAGGTTAGCGGCAGTGAGAATCTTGTGTTTTTGTCGGCAATGCTTTACTGCGTCTTTCAGTGTTTGTTGCACCGTGACATCACTGAAATGTAAAATGATTGCAACCGCGCTTCGTCGTTTGCCTGCACAGTAAACACGACGTTTGTGTGCTGTAGAGGAAAGTTGATGTGTAAGATTAGCTAAGAAGCGGATATCCGATGCGGGTATCATCTGGATTGTTTTCTTGCTATTATGATGGAACAAAGTTAATAAGTTGAAGAACAAGAAAAGAATTAAAGATCGATACTAATATGACTTTATTACAAAATAAAATTAAGTTAACAATAAATAATAAAAAGAAAAGATAAGATAAACTACAACAAAATATGTGAGATAATTTTAAGAAATTAATATTTTTAGAAATTAATATTTTTTTATAGTCCATGTCAAACAATTATGTATATACTATGAATGTTAATCGTCGCATGACCACTCTACTTGGTGTACAAAAACAGTTTTACGCATTTCACCTGTTTACTTTTCCACATCTTCATTTACAGAAGTAAATAGTTTACTGTATGAGATATATTGTTATTATTAATATTAATTCTGATTTTTCCACAAATATTGACTGCATTAATTGTTTTCATTAAAAAGTTACACGTTTATATTTTTTTGACAAAAAACGGTTTACTATTTTTTTATAACATTTACTAATTTATTGTCTCTCATTCTATTATTTATAATATTGATTAGGTAAAGATGCTGCCAAAAATAAAAAATTTTCTTTTTTCAGAATATTACACAAAATTAATTTTAAACGAAAGTTTCTTTATAAATGTTTATACATGGTTATTATGAAAAATATATTTTTTTTTTATGTTACTCTGTAAAATATTGGTGTTATTTATGTTAGCATTAGGTTGATAAAGTTATTAAATTTTATTAGACAATGTTGAACATAAAATCTTAAACAACAGAAATTATATTAATCTATTTACTTTTATTTATAACTCGATCATTTCTGTTATTAATATGGTGAAAAGCTTTCGTGTCGCGGCAGCTGCTGTGCTGATGTAGAACTCGTCGAGTTTGCATAAGTTTGTTCTTGGCCGTATTGACCCGATCGTTGATCATTCGAATTATACTGATTTGTATTCTGATAAGGACTGTAGTTGCTACTGCCGTATGTACTCTCTCTACCACGTTCTTGATAGTATGAGGAGCGTGACGATGTACCATACCCACCACGACTCTGCCCTTGATTACGCCTGGAGTAGTTTCGACCACCTCCAGAACTTGTAGGTGAACCTGACGCACAAAGTGCATACAACTACGGTGATATTGATTGATTTGTACGCTGCATTAATTACATTAAATTTTGTAGTGTTTTGTTAGGATCGTCGTTGCAGACGAACGTGTAAGCATCTCCAGTTTTACCAGCTCTTCCAGTACGTCCTGTAGATGTTCAACAATATAATATAATATAATATTTTGGTGTAAATGAAGTATAATGTGTATGTTATTATAACAAACAAATTATTAATTTATTTTTTTTATAAAGATAATAGCCGTCCTTCTTTCTTTCTATATTTTCTTACTGTACTTTCTTCCTTCTTATCCTTTTTTCCCAACAATTTTCACTTACATCTTGTATATATCTTACTTTCTTCTTCTCATAGTTGAAATTAATATATTTTTAACTATTCTCTTCATTCTCCTTCAAGCTCATTGTTCCTTGAATACATAAATCAGTGTACATATAATTACAGCATAAACATTTATTTGTTACAAAACATAATATTTATTTTTACGCTACAAAGAGAAAATATCATTATGCATAGAGTACATATACAACAGAATAATTCATGTTCACATTAATTGCATATTGTATAGGATATCAACGTGTTTTTCTATATTAAAAAAAAAGAAAGTTTCTGTTTATAAAGCAGCATTGTAAAAGTTAAAAAAATGAATTTTGTAATAGCACAGATGAATAATACAGAAGAGGTGAAGAAGTACGTTTAAGATATTAAATAAGTGTAATAACGTGAAGTTGTATCAGTCAGAAAGTCAGGTGTAAGTACAGTAGAAAATGTTGAATGTGCGGTGTGTTTTTTTTGGCACCGCAAAAAAAGAATTAGACCATTATTTTACAAAAAAAAAAAAGAATAATAGATGAAGAAGAGAAACATTGATATAAACATGAGCAGATCCAGAGCAGTAGGAAAAGAAAGAAAAAGAAAAGAAACAGAACAGGAAAAAAATAATAAACTTTATTTTGTGATAAATTTTTGATTATACCTATTTTGTATGTATGTGTGTATTAGTATGTGTTTTTGGAAAATAAAAACTGTTTATTGATAATTATAAAAATATTGTGGTTTATTCAGTTCGTTACTTTGCCTGTAAGAATTATAAAGTAAAAAAAAGCAGCTATAGGCTAGACCTGTGAAATTGTTATAGCAGATATGTGTGTTTGTCTTTATATAAATTATAATAAAAATGTATTAAGCAATGTGCAATGCTATTCGTTTGCCGCAAATGTAAAAAAAGTTTCATGCCAGTCGCTCTTGTCTACTACTCAATTTTTTCTTTCTTCTTTGAGAGAGAAGAAAAACAATGGGAGAAAAATGAGCAGACTGCATGAGGTATATGAGATATCTTCAGTTGAATATCTCAATTCTTTTTAGCACTGCTGCACACACAAAAAAAAAGGTAGAGAGGAGGAGAAGGAGAAGACAGTTTGCTAACACAATTTCAGTGTACTTTGTCAGTGTCACTAACAAACTGTAGATTAGCAAAGCATGCCAGAAAAACAAAAAACAAAAAAATATATTTGTATAGAATACTCACACAAACCCGTTCAACATAAGAGGTAAACGGAAAGACTCTAACATACCAATACGATGCACATAATCCTCAATATTTGTGGGCATATCCATATTAATTACAACATCCAAATTTTTTATGTCTAACCCACGAGCAGCTACATCGGTAGCCACCAACACAACACTTTCATCATGACGAAATCGATCAATAACGTAATCACGGCTAGCCTGCTCCTTATCACCGTGAATTACCAGCACCGGCTGCTGTAACGAGCGGCGAAGTCGCAGATACAGCTCATCGGCAAATTTTTTGGTTTTCACAAATATCAATATCTTCTTCATCGCCACCGACCGCAAGATTTATTACAATTTTCGCTACTTGTCATATGGTGCCACCACCAGCACATGTTGATGAACATCTGCATTTGCAATCAAGTCCTATGAACCGACATGTACACGAATAAAGTCGCGCTGAAACGATGCGGCCAAGTTACGAATTTACTTGGGCCAAGTCGCAGAGAACATGAGCGTTTGTCGATCGGTGCGAATTTGCGAGCATATCTTACGAATCTGATCCTCAAATCCCATGTCTAGCATTCGATCTGCCTCATCCAACACCAAGTAGGTGACACGAAGCAAATTGGTAGCGTTACACTCTAGCATGTCAATAAGACGACCTGGGGTGGCAATGCAAACATGCACACCGGCACGTAATGCACGCTGCTGGGGTGGCTTGGGTGCTCCACCGTACACACAGGTGGTTAGTATACTCGGTACACGTCGTAGTGCCTTGCGTGTTTCAGTTTCAATCTGCACGGCCAGTTAGCGTGTCGGTGCAAGCACCAGTACAATTGGACCATCACCCGGTTGCAGTGGTGGCTGTGCCATGATGTGCAACGCGGCAGGGATCATAAACGCCATTGTCTTACCAGAACCTGTCTTGGCTACACCCACCATATCTCGTGAGTTTAGCACAATAGGCCAGGCAATGGACTGAATAGGAGTAGGCTATACATAATGGGCATCTGCAAAGCTTTGGTGAATTGCATCGGGTGCAACCAAATCGGAAAAGAGCAGCATCGGTTGTGGTACACAGGAACCGTAAATGGTAATACCATGCTTACGCATCCACTCTCCTATTTCGGCCTCACTGCGCTGCTGTTGTGGTTTGTAAAAGTTTCACTGTGTTGCAACCTGCTTAACATCATCCCAGTTAATTGTACGTAGGTTGGCTCCCAGGTTGTTCATTCGATCATGATGGCCATAACCTCCATCGTGTGCATTACCACCACCACCACCACCACCACCACCATAACGCTTGTACGAGTCATACGAACGAGACTCACCGTTTGGCTGATGATCATAAGAATAATCACGTTGAGACATTGTTTGTTTGTTTGTTTGTCACTTTTGCCTTAACAAAATTTCACGAATAAATAATTTAATAATATATATTTGTATTTTATACTTAATTGGACAATAATTGCACAAAATAAGTATGTGAAATCGAAAACAAAAACGTTAAAATGAAGACGATATTGAACAAACAAAATGTTGAAGTTTAATAATAAATCAAATACGCAATAGTTTCATATACACTAATATATTCTTTAATGTGATGAGATTTGACATTTGATTGTCGAATAAAAACAATAATAGTATTTGTTATTTTATTTGTAGTATTATTGTAGTGATGTCATCTTATCAGTCAATATTAAAGAAAGTGAAAAAGAAGTAAGTCAAAACAAAAAAAAAGACAAAACGACAAAAAACACAATAGAGTACAAGCAAAAGATAATTACTCTAAATTCAATACATTTGTGTTTATATAAATATATAAATAGGTTGTTAAGGCAAAGGCGAAAAGTACAGACATTGTAAAAGAAAGTTGTTATTATTTTTTCAAAAGATAACAGTGAATAGAGATGTCATAATATGGATTGCCTTTCCATCAAGCAACGTAAAAATGAAAAAATTATATCACTGTAATTAATATGTATTGACTTATGAAAGATGTGTAAATACTTCAAATTATAACACAAGTTGACTGTCTGTATAATTTGTTATGTGCATTTCTATATTTATATAAATATATTTATAGATGCGTCTGAAGACAAGCAAAATCTACAAAAGCAAATCTCAATTATCAAGTCTTAAACTCCATGTAATTTATTGATATCAAACGAATATGAAAATGTACACAATAATTTGTGTTTGAGTGTGTGTGTAGAGCAAAAGCATCACAAAACTTAATGTGCGCATGTCTTTGGTGATTTCAATCTGTTTGTTTTTGACAATTGATAATGACATGTTTATATATTGTATACATAAATTATACAATATCATAATCATTATTATTGTTAGAAGTCAAAGAAGGTAATATTAAATGCACTTTAACAGAAAATGACACTCTATCTGATCAATGAATACACATCAGAGAACTGAAAGAAAAGTTACTAAAATATTAATCACAAAAGAATTAAATGTAAAACAAAAAATTTATTAAAAAAACAAAATATGTATAAAAATTAGTAATTAGTTTGCATTAAACGTTCGCCTATTAATAATAATATATATGTAAAAAATATATATCTTCTTTAGAAGATATTATCAATTACAACACCAACAAAAGTAAAAAAAGGACACGATTTACCTTCAAACACAAAAGAAAAGATGATAACAAATAGTAAGCGCGACAGTAAAGGATAAAGTAAAACGTGAAGCAAGTTGATCAGTTAACAGTGTTAATGCTTTTTTTCATTTTGTCTCGTATTTTTCTGCATTAAATGCAAAAGTTTATTTTTTGTGAATAACAAAAAAGTTTTCATTCTTTATAAAAGAAAAAAAGGTTTATAGGACATGTATATAAAAAAAAAAAAAAATGTAAAGTGATCATTGTTTTAAGATAGCGTAGTAAAGTTTATAAGTTTGCACTTGCGTAAGTGCAAATTCTATTATTAATATATCTTACTGTATCGTTGTTACTGTTACTATAATTAGCTTGCCCATCCTTCTGCAATATCTTTTAGCAACTAGGCTGTATCAATGTTCTCAAACATAGGCTCAGGAGACATTCCGTTATATGCCAAATCATCTGCAAACATGTTACTAGTTGAGTTGATTGTGTTTAGCGCCTAGGCACTAGTCATAACATTGTCAATGTCAGAAATGAAAAATGGATTACCCTGCTGTGCATCATCATCATCATCATCATCATGATTATCATCCTACTACTGCTACTGCTGCTACTGCCCAAGTATCACGCCTTTGCCGTCATCATTGTTGCCACTGCTGTTATGGTTGATATTATTATTATTATTGATTTCCTGTTGCTCGTTAAACCCCATCTCAGGTGAACGAGCAGTCATGCCATTGCTAAGTTTCATTCGGGTACTCGCCATGCCAAGAGGAGCAAATTTACCTCCTGCCACGGTCAGCGCAAATTGTCCGCCAAACAGGAAAACCTCAGGTAGTGGTAAGTCCGTTCGTATAGGATCATACGTAAGCTACGGTGCAGGCATCATGCGCATCAACTATGCTAATTTGCTAATTCGACATATCTATTGTTGTATTGTTGCTGCTACTGTTGCTGTTTGTTGTTATGGTAGTGATGATGCACTAGTTTGTTGCTTTACTGCATCCGTCAGCTACATTTTTTCTATTGCCATGGCATGACCGTGTTGGGTGGACATTTTATGTGAACCTAATGACGCAGATGTAGATTCATACATGACCTGCTCCTTCTACGCCATATCGTCCTTGACATAGTTAGTCTCCTGCATTTCATTTTCATCGTACGGTCTACTCGGTCGCTTGTTTGATAGTGTCGGACCAGTCGAGTAATTCATTTTTTTCGTTAACACACTCTTACTACCGGAACTGTGTATTGAGTTATTCGAGCCTAAGGTAATAAAAGGTGATTGCAAGGATGAACAGGACGATGGTTGAAGCAGCGATGGAGAATGACGATTATTATTATTATTATTACTACTGTTATCTACTAATGCGCTTTTGGGTGTGCTGTTGTTGTTAATAATGACAACATTACCTACAGACGTTAACGAGCTGTTGGGTGTCTTTTTATTGCCCATTACACTGCTAGTAGTAGTAGTAGTAGATGGTGGTAGAGGGGTTTGCGTCTTGGAGGAGTGCAGACTCGTCTCACGCAGAGATGACTTGTCCAGTGAACTAACATGAACATCACCTCGTACATCTCCAGTTTCACGAGTGGGCAATCCAGACTGCTTCATAGACTAATTATGATGATAATTAATAGTATTGTTTACTGCTGCTGCTGCTGCTGATGTATTAGTAAATTTCAGTGATGAATTCGACACACTTGACTGACTCGTCTTCTCTTTACCTTGTGTTGCTACCGTTGATGTGCTGTTGAGTGTGTCATCGAGCAACAAATCATTCTGAGGCGTTTGAAGGTTTACCGGTTTTGCTGCAGGACTACGACGAAGACGTGGAGTGGTCAGTTGAGATGCATTCGGCTTTACTACTGCTGCTGCTCCTGCTGAGGCTGCTTTATCTCTTTTCGCATTCTACTGGACTAATAATTTGCTACCATTATTATTGTTATTGTTATTTGTTACTGTGTCAATATTAACCATGCTATTTTTATTATTTACACTATCCGATGCCTTAATATCATTCTCTACTTTACTATTTACACCACGCCTATCATTCTCTATAATATTAGAATTAGTAGTAGAAGAACTCTTTGTGTGAACTGCCTTACCAGCTTGACTATTATTATTATTATTATTATTATTATTTGTTATTGCAGTAGTACTATTAAAATTACTACTAAGATGATTATTATTAGTAGTGGTGGTGATGCTACCTCGTTGACTATATTTGTCATCCATAACTTTACCCTCTGTCTCGTCTCGGTCTACGCTAACGTGATTGACACTACTGTGAGTGTGATGCTACTTGTTTTCATTTCGCTGAGATGCTGCCTTGTCACGTTTGTGTGCCTGGGATGACTTCTTACTGCTCTACTTGATCTCTAAACCACTATTTATAATATTAGTAATGTTATTATTATTGTTATTGTTTGCAGCAGTACTAGTAGTTCCACTAGATGCTGCGTTAGCAGACAATGGTTCTACACTAGCGTTATTATTATTGCTACTGCAACCTTCCTCACGTTGTGAGTCTATCTTATTAGCACTAGATCGAGTAGATTTGGTGCCAAACTTGGCCATCGCCGCCTCATACATCTCAGTTCGTTTACGATTGCTCTTTGGGTAGTGCTTGAGTGCCTGCAAGAAAACGGTCTGCAGGTGATGCTGATCCTCACGATCTACTAAATGACCTCCTTGACTAAGTGCCGCATTCATCAAGTCTACCATGTCGTTCTTCAAGTCTTCTGTCACGTCGTCTTTTCGGTCCTTGTTAGCCGCATTACCGTGTTGCTGCTTTTTATTACTCTTTGTGGTACTTGTGTTCGTGTTATTTGCTGAACCCGAGGCGGCATTCGAGGCATGTGTGTTGGAGCTACTTGCTGCAGCGCCTCCCGCTGCGGTGGTTGATGTGGTGTTAGCCGCAGAAGTCAATAAAGGTGAATTGATATGATTATTACCATTGGTTAAATAAAAATATGCTCCTAGAATATACCCATCTACTGGCTTCTTCATCGTCTTCAGCAATTGCATAAACACCTTTGGTTCTCGCATTTTCACTGCGGCATAGGCTAAGAGTTGGCCCACACGCTTGGCACATGTACTAGGTGGATGTTTCATCATGTGCAGCGTACATAGCACCGTATCCACCACGTGTTGATTGTCAATCTGAAATATAAGAAGCTCATCATCCTATGCATCGTCTAATGTAGCGGCGATGGGTCGGCTCTCGTTGAGAACGTTGGTGACGGCGTCAAACTGGGCCTGCGTTGGATGAGTAAATCCTCACCGACAGCGTGGACCCTCACAGGGCTTGTCTCGCTTGAAGTTGATCTTGCCCTTGATAAAACTGCAGCATCACATGTCAGGGTAACCGTTTAGTGGACAGCTAGAGCCACCTATGCATGTACGACGCAGTTGATGTTCACACGGGTGGCCAAAACTAAATAACTGCATAGTCATTTTATCTAATAGGATAATGATTTAATTGAAAAAATGAATATGATACTTTCCTTTAATATATACCGATCTGATTTATTGTTAAAAACAAAAATTTTATATGTAGCACCTTATACTAGCTTGCTTCTGTCAATGTAAATATGATATATAAAAATATGTAATATTTACTGTTGACAACTACCTATTTAGTTATTTCTGTGTATTTATTTATTTTTTGAAGTATATAGAAATATTAATGTATATTTGGCAAAGTAAACGTTTACAAAGTTGAGCACTATTGTTCTGTATTATTAATAAGGAATTATATTCACGACTATACTTCTATTATACTTACTTTTTAACACTTAAGCTGCGTTTGACTTTATTATCTTCGCAGTCAAATGAAAAAAAAAAGAATGAAAAACACGAAAACAAAGGAAAATGTCACACAAAATAAAAAATTTAAATGTATGTAAATATATTATACATAAATCTACATCAACTGGCTGAAGAACATAACACAACTTTTGCAAAACAGAACATGTTTAAAATTTAACAAATTATTTAGTAGTAAGTAAGTAAAGGAAAAAGGAAGAAAAATTAACAAGTACAATTTGCATTACATAAACAATGAGATTGGTAATATTGCTATTCGCTAAGATTAATGACTTTCTGAAATTAGCACACAATCTAATAGTTATCACTCGTACGGGAGAAAAGATATAAGTATGTTATTTTGAAAATTATTTATTTGAGTATATTTATACTTCATAGCAGTATCGTTAAAAATCACAGCAACGCCCGTTTATTTCTCAATCTCCGTAACGGGTAGGGTCAAGCTGAGTGCTACCAATCACTCTGCCAGTCTACTCATCCACAACATTAGTAGGAATTGCACCTGCCTGCTTGTTAAACAAAGACTATGCCGATCCTACGGATGTAGTAAATCGTTGAATTTATTATGGTGTCATCTTACGCGGTGTAAATGACGGGTCTTGTTTGCCAAGCAGCGCTAACCGATGTTGCAAATATTTTTTGTCCTTGATAGCAGATACAAAGATTTATGAATCTACGCCTATTAATCTACAAGCGCACCGTTTGAGCATTTCGATCAATAATACAACAACGTATAGATTATCAATCGATAAGTGTACAATAAATATAGGGAAAGAAATTTAATGAGTTAGTAGTGTTATGGCTTGATATTATGAATTGATTAAACTACAGTTAATAGTTTACAATTAACGTAAATAGTCAGCAACAAAAAAAAATAGTTAGAATTGGTGACTAGGAATTTATAAGTGTATTTTCACATCAATGGCTTTAGTGTAAAACAAAGCTAAACATTACATACAAAATTTGACATGTATTAAAGAGAAAAGTCATTAAAAAAAAAGCCGCAAATGTTATGACACAATAAAGGAAACAAAAAGAAAAATCTATTTTGTTCACAACATATACAGAAAACTTTTGATGTGTATTATTTCATTGTGCACAGATTTTATCTATGAAAGTAATAGATTTGTTTTGATACAAAATTGAAGGAGTGAAAAGAAAAGTTTGCATAGAGAGAATTTTATCAATTTATGTATCAAGGTATGTGTATAAAGTTAAAAATACTCTTAAAAAATGTCAATTGTAAAAGTACACACACTTTTTTTTACTTATCACTAATAAATTTTTTGGGTAGTTATAGTGCATTAGTGAAATTTGCTTTATGTAAAGGAGATATTATTTATTTTAACTTTACGATAACTTTATTTTACTGCAGCAATGCCGCTTGTGATAAATTGACGCAAAGCATTAGGAACGAGTGACGCGGCAATTACTTTACCGTCTTGCAACCCTGCCAGTAACACCGATGGTGCAAAGCACAAGCTGTAAATACCACAATGTGTATTAAACATGGGTGTTATTTGTATAATGGTAGAGCGTAATAAGATAGAGTAATAAAAATGACAATTAGCTGGTTGTGCAGAATGCGTCAAGTACTACACCTCAGTACCTTTATATTTATTTGATCCTTTAGTAAATAACGAGGCAACCGTACTAAATATGCTGTTTGATGTCGACGTCACAGTCGACGATGGCGTGTTTAACTCAGCATTACGAAATTCACGCGTTGCAGGAATGTTAATTTTAATATCATGTTGAGAATGTGTTATGCCGTATTGTCTTTTGGCATCTTTATTTGATTTACGTAGTGCAATCTATGATCTCCATGGATGTGTGATGATGGTTGATGACGACAAACGTAAAGACGAAGGTGCACATCTACTTGCATTAGCAGCACCTAATTCATCATCCACATCATCATTATCATCGTCATTAATATTATTATTAGCATCATGGTCCTGATAATGTGTATTACCAAACAAACAATAATTATGCACTTCTTTCATGTACTATTCCACTTCTTCAAGAGTGAGCATGAAACTTAACCCTATAGATGTACCTATTGCAATCAGGTCATCATACGAACTCATCGCAAGTGCGGTAATCTTTATTGGACTTGCACGGTTAACAAAATAATCTGTAAGGTAGGCACGAATCACATTTGTTGCATTCTTATCTGCGAATGCATTAGTGTTAGTATTCACACTATTATTATTATTATGAATGGTAGTAGTAGCTGTGTCTACCTCACAGTATCATCATAATAAACTTTACACGTTAATTTACCCAATAATCGTTAACTTGCCTACTTTTATCTCATACGTGGCAATAAATCCCTCACATGACACGATAAACAACGAATCTAACGATCTGATGTAAACACAAAACTATGGTGTAAATGGTAGAGCACACTTTGCGATTACAGTAGCCTCATATTCATTATACTGCACCTACTGCTAAACATTAACACTAACCTTTTTATTACTTTGACTTTTGTTAATGTTGTCTCTTATAGTTCCATAATTAGATTCACTACTTCAGCTCTCTTCTTTTTCATTACAATCATTAACATTATCAACATTATTTTTATTATCACAACTACACTTGACGTTAATATTTGTTGACGGTAATGGCGATGGCACAGCAGTGTTGCTAGTATTACAAATAGTTTGTTATTTATTACAAATTGATATAATTACCACTTCACCTACTATTGTTGACTTTATGATATTTTTGTTTAAGGTTTGTTTAGCATCTACACTTGACGTTTCTTTACGCGATGTAGTTATCTGTTTAGATGCAGGAGAAGTCAATGATTTGGACATTCTTGCCTCGTATGCAAAACGTGGTGAGTGCGGTGCAGGGAATAAAGTTGAAGATGAAGATGATATCGGTAACACTGGGTATTGTTGGGATAATGACTTACTCATTTTTAATTATTTTTGTTATTATTTACAGTTAACAGGTTATTCACGAAATTATGTTTCACTATTACCGCCATAATTATTATTTTTACTGACTATGTTATAAGTGGTCTTATTATTGTCATTACTTTATTGCACTAGTCCTAATGCGGCAATGACAAGTTTGCTGCTCGTCGTGTGTGAGGAATGATTGGAGTTATAGTAGTGTCGTCTGTTTAAAAACGGGTGATCACAAAAAGTTAAATTTTTGATTCCATTTGTAGTAAACACCAATGGCACGTACACGGCAGGAGTTGCAGGAGTTGCAGATGCCCTAAAATGTCACACGGCGATACTGCCATCACTCAAACCAGCTGCAAAGTGCTACCCATGAACGGTGTACACGGCCTGTGTGATTGGGTGAGTCGAAAAGGATGGACAAATGAACGTAGAGACACACTATGCAGAGGCGAAGGAGTACAAATCGACAAAATGATCGCGTGATGAGGTCAAGAAAAAGGGCAAGTGTGGGTGTGGAGAAGGTTGTGCGTTGGCAGACACACCAGTCAATGGTCGTGTTTGTAATACGTTGTGTCCTTACTTGATAGTCTGAATCCACCGGACTCGATTTTTATTGGTCTTGTCAACTAACGCAGTTGATGATAAAGACGAAAAGGCATGCTGCTGTTGAGCTAGACTCTAGGAGAAAGAAAGAATAGTGGCACTTCGTTGTGCAGATTGTCGTCGCAGGACAACCTCATTGTCGTGTGCTAGCACTTCTCTGAAACCGTGTGAAACGTGTGTGCCGGCTTCACTGCTTCAGATAATACTATCACAACTTGCATTGTCAAAGCCAATGGTGGTGATGCTGTGTGTACTTTGACCAAGAATGAGACGATCTATGGTGCTTACCTTTGGTAGTGTACAGGTCACATTGCAATTGCTATAATCCTTACTTGAACTATTACGAATAGCAATATGATTATCTTTGTAGGAAATACTAGATGTGATATTCATTTGAAAAGAAAGTGATAGCAGCAGTCGTCGTAGCGTTTGGTGGGTGTGATGTCGAATCAAGTAAAATCGCTCCATGATTGCAAGTAAACAATTGGTAATAAGCGAACTTTCACTTGACTAAAGTACATTCTGTAAACTGTGTCAAGGAAACGAACCACTTGTCGCAATTACAGGTGAAGATGAATGTGAAAGGCTGAGTAATTTGCCTATGTTACACGTTTACACAATATTACTGTTGTCTTTAGTTACATTAGTAACAGATAGTTGTGATGGTGGTGATGGTGGTAACGTATCGGTACATACGGTTTGATTATCAGTGTTGCTATTGACAATCATCTAAGCCAACAGTTTCTGCAACTCGTAAGCATAAAAATTAATTTTGGTCAATCTTGTTATCCTAGCGTCAATAACATGTGTGTTAAACAAAACGCATCTTTTGTTGCAGATACTCTTCTCCTCCTACAATCAATGATTAACATAATTACTCTCACAAATATTCATTAACACATCTCACATCATGTCATTATGACATTCATCATCAGACTCGTTTGTTTGTTTTGACTATTATGGTTTTAATGCATTGTCAGGGGCATAATTTCTTTTTACTTTGTTCATACAAAATAAATCATTTGTATTTTACACACAACATTGTTCAAGTTTAGGATTATGTTTTTTATATGCCATGTCATTCATTGTTATATATTTATATAATTTACTCAGTTACACACGTATATTTGTACATAACTGCATTAACCATTTATTGTTCTTGCGATCTACTTTAACAAACACGCCGTTCAGCGTACTTATGTAAGATGATAACGATTAGATAGTAACTATGCAAAGTTACTGATATCGCAATCAATTTCTGCAATGAACATCAATAGATTTGCTCAGTTAATTAATCATGTGCAATGTCAATGACGCAAGTAGCAAGTGAAACAAAGATTTGTGTCTAACGTAAATAGAGTTGATGAAGCATTTATTATTTTTATTTATTGTAGGCAATCCACTATGGTCACTACTACAGTCAGTAACTGAACATTGTGTATGTTGAAATATGTCCTTATATTTATTTCTCTACTTTTATCTATTTCATACATCATGTAACAGTTTTAATAATCTCATTTTTAGCAGCACAGAAAACTATTACAATAATATAGCTTTGTCAATTTCTTCAGATGGTCTTTGTACAATTATACTTGAATTTTATTTTGACTATACCTGGCTTCGTGCCCTTGTCTAATTCTTATTTGCTACGTCATCTTGTGTGGAACTGTCATTAACAATATCCGAAATAAATATATTATTAGTAGTAGTAGCACCAGCAGCATTAGCAGCAGTAGTAATGGTCTATCACAGACTACGGTGAAGAGTTGCAAAGTCAATTTTAGTTGACTTTACACCATTATCATCATTATCACTATTACTTTTCTAATCTTCTTCATCATTTACTGTGTTATTGTGCATGTTAAGTTGATCAAGTTAGTTATTAAACAAATTACCTTTCGTCGTTTTGCTCGTTGTACTTTCTCCATAACACAATATTCCATTATTGCTATCTTAATTTTTTGCATTTTCAGATTATTTACAATATTATTATTGTTGTTGTTATTGCTGCAGTATAGTTGCCTCGTACATAGACTACTCAGCTTTGAAACATTACTGCAATGTTGAGAAAAATGATGCTACCGGGTGTAGTATAGTCGTATGCTATGACAGTTTTCACGTATGCTTGAACGTTACACCACGCAATATGACTTCGTGTTGTTATAACACGTGCATTAACGCATTGGCTAATAAGAAATGTGCATGCTACACCGCTACACTTGCGAAGATAACAAACAGTATAACAATAAACAGTGTGTAGAAATCATTATTGGCAGCGTTGTTATAACTCACACCCCAATCAATCATTTTTGACATATTCTCCTGTGAATACTACTGTGCAAAATTGTCTGTATCAGGTGTAAGTAAATTCTTTTGTACAGTTTCGTTCTATTTTCCTCGTGTATGACATTGCTAACCATGCTACACATTCATCGTCCATCACTACGATGCAATACTCAACACCAGTGCTAGATTTTCACTCGCATTTGCTAAAGGAGTAGCCGAGATAAGGTGATTAACAAACATAGTGCTCAATACATAACACAATTTCATATCAAATACTTGGTTATCATCAAAAACAACATCATCACCACCACCTTCATTAATTGTAGTAGTAGCGTAATTATTGTTCATTTTATCATGTATAAAGTTATGTCTACTGTCCTTGTCAAAGGTACGCATTGTTTGCATTGCATATGTTAACTATGTCTGCACAACACCTTTCATGTATGCAGTAAGTTTACGCTACGTGTTATAAAACTTGTTATCGGTAGTTGCTAATGACTAGCTTTACGTTACATTTGTTACTTTCATGGCAATGGCATTTTCACATTCTTAATTATTTGTGCGGTAGCCTTTGTTATCTTGAATGCTTCCTTGACTTCTTTTCTGTTATGTATTACTATCAATGTTATCACCACCACCACTATTATTTATATTACTATCATCATCTTCACTTTAACTGTCAAATCCAGTAAAGTGTAAAATACCTGTGTTGACATCTGCAGTTATACTAGATCTGTTTCGTAACATATTAACATGTTACACAGGCGTGTTGTGCGTTTACGATATTACTCTGTTAACACTGTTTTCCTCCTTCTTATTACTATTATTATTATTATTATTATTATTAATACTATCACACGTGTTTTATTACTTCGTTACAGTGTGCCTAAGTTGCCACAGTAACTCCTGAGCATCACTGTAATGAATGATAGCGGTCATAATGAGACCACGTGATAGACAAAAGCGACCTAGTCGAGCGCAGCAGACAAGTTCGCGTTATGCCGACAAGTATTACTGGCCATGCTATGCTACTCCGCTAACATTATCACGTATATAGCGTGTGACACTTAGTATTTATGGCAAACCTGTTGGGTGTGCAATTAACATTTGTAAGGCACCTATTTTAGCACGTGTACTTCCCATGAGTCAATCAATGCAAAACTACTATCACAAGTTGGCCCTACCACACTACGCACTCTCAGATGACCGCTGCTACTTGTACCATCGCAGTTCGCTCTACATTACTGAATACGTTGATATATTACTATAATTTTTTACATTTCTGCAATCATTTTATTTATAAATAGGCACACGGTTTTCATTCAAATCACTTTATGTGTTAACGATGCAGCTATGATGCAATGAATAACGCCATGTTGTGTGTTATGGTTGACTTGACAAGACAGTTCGCAAGACGAACAATGCTAACGTAGGGTTATGACAACGTTGAAGTAGTACTTGAACTGCACTACGATGATCATGGGCTAAAATGAAAAAAGCCGCAGCGTATTCGTGTTTGCCCTTGCCAAGTGCCGCATACCCGTTAGCGCTGGCCGCCGCTTGATGTCGACTCTACTCAAAGTTACGACTGAAAAAGGCCGCTAGCTTGTTAGTGTTCGTACTCAACCCACCACTTTTACCATTTCCATTTACGTTGCACAGTGCAGCTAATGTGGAAATTCGACGTGAGATGACAAACATTAACGCAGAAGCCTCTATGGCACGTTGATGCCTACTTTCAGTTTCATTGCCTATATCTTTGTGCTACAGTTGAGTTTTATACGTGTGTCGTGCAAGTTGTTCAGCAATGTGACGTAGTGTTTACCCACTAGTCACTCAATAGGGAATGCCTGTCATTTCAACCAACTCTCAGCTTCACGTTTTTGCTGCAGGAGAAGATAATGTATTGTGTGATGACTTACTATAACTATAATTTTTACTGCTATCAATATGAATAGGATAATTATGCTGCATCAATGGTGTTGATTTTGATGTTTATGATGAAGATATTGAAGTCAGATGTGTAGATGTTGGTAAGGTAGTTGTCATGGATTACAAAAGTTGTGTGAGGAGAACGCTTTGTGAGTCTGACAAGAGAGCTCAGACAAAGTGATATTATGGAATAATACGAGTAGCGAGTTTGCTACGTACAAAGTCAACAAGTGTGTGTGCTTCCGTTGGTGTTTGAGACGTATTTGCGTGACAGCAGACACTAAAACGATCAAATTAACTATCTTGTTGTTTACAGAGTTTGGTATTGTAATTATTTTTGTTACTGTTTGTGTTATTCACATATTTATTTTCTGCTACTACTGCATTTGCTGCTACATTAGCCGTTTATTTACTATTACGACAGTGATAATGGTTTGTACTGCAGGTGTTCTCACGCACGTGATCAGATAAGTGCAATCGAGCACGAATAAGACGTAGTTTGTGGAAAAAAAAGAAACGAGCCCCTGCTTCATCCACGTTAGCGGATAGCGTTACCGATTGAGCTAGTGCGTTGACAATGCATAACAATTATAATTGCGTTTATGCATTTAGGCCATATAACGAGAATTGTGTCAAAATACACGAAAGATGATCAAACGTAACATCATCTAAATGGTTGTTTGTATATGTGTTGTAGCGGCCAAACACATCAATCAAATTGACTTTTCTTTCATGCTTGCAAAGTTGTCTCTGTTGCTGCTGTTGAGAGTTGAAATAGTTATAATTGCTACAAAAACTATTGCTATTTACTGTGAATTTTGTATTTGATGTCTGACCGGCACTTTTGTTTTACTTAGTAATGTTGTTATTGTTATTACCACTGTTAGCAATAATATTACTAATATCGTTTTTTCTGATCAAATTGATTATTTATGTAGTGGTCAACTCATTGACTTTAATTACTCCACACATGTGTTAATCTGTACTTGTTTTATCAATTCTAGCCTTTTTTTTAAAATAGTTTGTTGATGTCGGTGCTGCACTAGACGCGGATTGATGTTGAGATGTTGATTCCAGTGGTTACAGCATACTACATTGCTTGCTGAAATGGTTTACTGCCATTTTAATTTTGTGAGGTCGAAGCAGATGATGAATGATCTAAGACGCATCGTATCATTGTTAACGATCTTTATTTTACTTTGTTTCCGTTTATGTCGAATAATTTTCCTAGGTTTAACGCATACATTTATGTGCAGCTTCTTCAATTTTTGCAAAGATGGCTCTAATCAAACGTCATTACCCTATGCCTACAAGTTGCATTATGACATCAGGATGGTACTGCATATTTTGTTTTCTGTTACATATCATATTATTGTTATTGTTCTTGTGTTATAGTGTGTTTATATTTCTGAAATAATTTTATTGGCTTGTGGTAAAAGGGATAGTCAACAAGTAAAGATGATTTATGCCTTGAACAGCGTAAAGCAGTTGAACAAATTGTTATTGTCGTGAATACATAGACGTTTATCAAGGTATAAGTGTACTTGAGCAAATGCTACTCTCTTCATGGCTGGCATTTTTTCAATGTTAGGATATATTTCATGACTATACGATTATGTAATAATATGTGCGACCAAACGTAGGAAAACATCGCAAATACCGAGTAACACTTGATGCCTTGTTATCTATTAAAAGCACTTACCCTAATTCACTGATGTAAAACGAATGGATGTGATTATACACAGCCTATAACTTGAATTAATATTCATCTTAACTCAGCGATTGAAACGCAAGCAAGGCAAACAGAAAGAGTTTTTCATCAAAGTACTATCCTCTCTCTTGATTGAAGTATATACCTTGTATAATAACACCGATTAACGTGTCATGGTTTGCGGCTTGCACCACTTTTGTCTATAACACTCTACACATTTTGATGCATTACTAGCCATATTACTTGTCTAATTAAGCAAAACATGACAGCTTAACTCCATCCACTGGCAACAGCGGGGCAAAAACTTGTAGAAAAAGCTAACTATCTTGATTTATCACTTTACACAAAGAGTGTCGTTTGTTATCATCGTTACTTCCAACTGGTGTTATGTCAAGATTACTATTTATATTCGTACCTTATTTGTTTATATTTGTGTTTTCAACATCATAATTGACATTAACGTTATTTTGCTTAAAATAATCACCATTCACGTTGCCATTTACAAGTTCGTTTTGTTTACATTCTTACTATAATTATTTTTACAATGTGCAACTTTTTGCATGAGTTGGTGTTTTGCTTGGATGTTATGACTGTGCCTAGCATCGTGTTTTAAGGACGCGCAAATTACCTATACGATAAAGCTAGCTTTAATCAATCTTTTAGTATTGAAGAACTAATACACGTGCCGCAGTCGGCGTGTATGCGCTACAACCAGTATAGATATTCTTGTTGTCTGACGGCTTTTTTTGTCCGTTTAATGTTCGCATTTGACAGAGACAACGATATGAGAATTATGCCTAATTATTATACCGCTCGACTTTATCTCTTACATTTTGGTAAAATGCCGTGCATTTTATTGCAAAAAGAAAATTGTTACCATCATGATAAAAGTACTACAAAGAACGTTCAATATATTATTTGCCGCATTACTGATTGCGCATTGATATATCGCAACAAGATGTTTGTTGTGTAAAGTTTGTACTCAAGGTCTACGCTTCTATACTTTATTATTTATTGTTGTTGTTGCTGTTGTTGTTGTCTTTGTTGTTATCATCAGAATTACGATTATGTTGGCGACAAATAACACTTTCAACGTTTTTCAGCTACTAATTAGTAAACGGTGCAACTGTCAGCAACGTACACTATATTTGTGATGCTACCGTTTACTGAACAAACAGCATAACTCCTCCTGAATTGATAAGATTCAAGTGATTGTCACTATTAACAGCAAATTCACTTTTTTATTTGAAGCTGAGAGTGTTCTTGTTGTTATTTTTATCAGTAAATTTGTTAATTTGTTCATCATTGTCACCACTACTATTGATGCTCATAATATTACTTTTTTGATTTTATGTGGCAATCTTGTATTTACTACTACGAGATTGATTACAATTATTTCAAATTTAATTTTTACTTTGTAATAACTAAGATTTATTTGTTGCGATCTTATCGTCTGTAAATTATTACTAAACCATTCGTCTTTTGTTACAATCACATATAGGTATGGCATGATATTATTTGTATAATACAGCCACAAGATTAATATGGGGTGAATAAAGTGCACACTTTTACTATTGAAGTATTGTGTTTAGATTAAATTACTTCATTGTACAAAATGATTAGATTATTTTACCTTTACCATAGTTCAAGTAGCACAATATCTAGAATGTTCAAGAAGACAAGTCCATCATTGTCAATATCTTCATTTACGATTTTTGAAACGTAAGTAGTACACAATATGTACAATTAGTTTGATTGCAGGTATGCTGATTTGCAAATGCGTGCCCAATTTACACCTGATTTACGCGTGGCACTGGTAAAATTTACACGGATGAAATATATCCATATAAATCACACAGTGGCGTTAACAATTTTGCTCTGCTGCTGCTACTACTACTACTACTACTAACACGATGTGCACTGCGTTGTTAATTAATATTATTACGTCAATCGTCATTTTGACTAATACTGTAATTTGAGGTGTATACTAGTCCAGTAGAATGGATGTGCATCAGCTGAAGAGATTGATTACAGCTTTACATATGGACGTATTTTTAATCGGTAGATAGCTAGTTTTATACATTTATTGTTGGTACTACCTGTGTATGTCAATGTCATTATACATCTGCTTAACAACTCTATTAATCTTACTTTTGTTTGTAAAAGTTGTCGTCAAAGGAAGCATTACTGATTAACTCGTTACATTACAGCTCGATCTTCCCTAGCAGCAAAGGTACAATTTACGATCGTTCAAATTTTACCTAATCTTTGTTGTTCATTTATCACTACGTGTTTTCTCAGTGTTTTAATCACGACGATTGAGGCAGTTATATAAAATGAGTAGGTGAAATAATGTTTATAAATTATCTCTTTTCATTACTTTCAGGTTATTTTGCTGAGTCAATAACTGAAGTAGCTGCTGCTGCTGTTGTTGTTGCTGATGTCACTGCTGAAGAAGTAGACAAAGGAGCAATAGGTGATGTACTTTACCGTACTATCTACCGTTCACCTGTGCTAGGCTTCGTAGTGATTGGGGAACACAACGCATGAAACGCGTCATTAAATTGGGCTTGGTTAACACTACTACACTGCTCAGTCGAACTCATCAATTAGTTTGAACTAATATTGTCGGTAAATTTCACTTACTTTTACCGTTTAATGTTGCTATCGCGGTACGTTCCTTAACTACTAATCAAGTCGTCTCTAGTTGAAATATTTGGTAGTTTATGTATTGGCACGTGCGTTCTAAACTGATAAAAATATATTGTTGGTTTTACTTAATTGTGTGAAATTAATTAACGCGAATGGTCTACAGAATACTCAGTGGTTTATATTTCTGTCGATTCATTATGGACATACTTTGTGTTAGCCGTATCGTCAGCATTGATGCAACTACTGCAAGTACTTTTACTTTGCACATTCTATTTAAAACTATACTAAATACTTTGATTATATTTATTGTCATATTGTATGCATAGAGATAAGTTATTACAATTATTATTGTTGCTATTAACTTGCAATCATGATATGGTACACTCAAATTATTATAACGCATCACTTCCCTACACTAAATTTTTGTTAATATCAGCGTATTTACGTGAGAATAATGGTATCTACATGATAAAATTTGTAAAATGCTTTCGAAATACTTTCTTATATCAAGGGAAAATAACTGTAATAGTGGCAGCGGATGGTTATACCAATGCAATGTACAAATTTGTAGGTTACACTGCAAGTTTTGTAAAGCAGCCATGCAATTTTCACAAGACTAAATCAGCTCATCTATTTTGAGTGTAATTTGCGCTAAATTCTTGATTGGCATTTGTTTATTGCTTTTCTTACATTTTTATTAATTCAAAACGCACAAATAACACTTCGTTACATAGTAAAAGACAAATTTCATTCTACGTTACAAACTAAGTATAGTGTATTTTGACTATACCCATATCTTTCACAACACCACATTTCCCACTGTTCATTGTATGTAATGGTGTTTCCGCGAAATTTTACAAAGATGCGTCTTATCTGTCATGCTTAGTTTTACGGTTAATAACAGCGCAACGACTAAAATCTAACTTAATTTTTCGATAATAAAGATTATTGCATTCACACTTGCTAAACATACCGTTATTGTACGATGCACGAAATTCACCTTTTTCACCGTTTTCATTTATATAACGCCTCTCGCTATCTATTTAATTACTTTGCTTTGAATTAAGCTTTGCTATTTTTTATAGTTATCTCTGTGGTCTTTATTATTATTACCAGTAGCTTATCGACTATGATTTGGCTTTAACTTCACTACTTTTCTTGTTTGATGTAAAAACATTTGTGCCATGAATAGACGATCAATACGGATGTTGTTTACGCGAAAATTAGTATTATTGTTTTTATTCTTTGTTAAAATTTGATCGTGTTATGTCATGTGAAGTAGGTTCATCAGTTTTATTACTACTACTAACAATTTTGTTAGTGTGATTTGTTACTTTTTATTGCCTCGTTGGGTCTGCCGATAATGAATTAAACGTCAAATCCTGGCCGTTAATGTAAGCGGGTGATTTCTGTTGATCAAGTCGTGCGCATCTAACAGTGCTATCAGTGCAAACATTAGACTAATTAGCACACAGCATAGGCTAACATAGTGTGTTTGATAGCGAATTTTTTATAGCCTAGTGTCAATTGAGAAGGTACAGAGTGTCATTTCCTGCGACAACAATGTTTAACACTACTGGCAATGGTGTTTTTTGTACAAAACAGTGGTGGAGTTGATTGCTGTTTACAATCTTTATGCTCACCGTAAGTATTGGCTCCTATTCAAATAGTTAGCCAAGTACTTTACTTGATGCTTTACAAACTCCGTTTTTCAAAACATATAGCATTAGGTCATTATCAATGATGACTGAATACAAAGTGTTGCTAGAACTTTGACAGTGAGCTTGAAACTTGCACGTTTACGGAAAATATGGCAATGGTACATTACCTTATGAGAATTTAACATACTTCATTTTATGGCTTACTTGTATATTAATTTCTTAAATTATTAATTTATTTATTTTGGCAGTTGTACTTTGCGCTAAGTATTTTAGTGCGTCAAAGTTAGTAAGTTTTTTTTTAATGAGCAAATTTTTATTTTCTGATACACTAATGCACTCACAGCGTTAATATAATGAAATCTTTTTTTTTCTTTAAAAAAAAAACAAACAATTAAAAAGAATTCAGTGACGTATGTCTGTCAATATATAAATATGAAATTTTGCCTATGCAATTAATAAAAACTTGTAAAAAAAGTCAAAATTAATTTGTATATAAAAATAATGGACTGTTTTTGTTTAAAATAATTTTTCTTTCTTCGAATAATTGGCATGATCATTCAGATACATTTCAGTATATTTTTTTTTAATATGCAAACGTAATATAAAGTAATGTTGTTAAATGTCAAAGTCTCATGTTCAGAGTTTGTGAATTAAAAATATACGTATGACGATAAAAACTGAACAATCAAGCAGGCTTTTTTTCTTTGTGTGTATTTGTCTCTGTGTGTGTATTTATAAGTGTGTGTTCGAGAGAATTGCCGTTGTCGTGGTCGTCATCGTGGACATTAACGTCAATACAGAAAAAAAAAAATTTCCTTCACATGTAAATAATATATATAATATCTACTCTTAATTAATTAGTTTGTATTTTTTGCATGCATCTATTTCTTTTAAAATATTATTTTAGTGTGGTTGTATGTTAATTATCATGGTGTTAATGTTGAGAGGACTTTTTAGAAACTTCACTTTCCTCGTAGTTCATTTTAGATCCATGTACATTGTTAACTCAACACTCCAAGGCAGCTTTTACGTTATTGACAAGTTGCTTATGTTTCTCATCGTCAAAAATGTTATCTTTGTCAGCTTACACATTGCAAAAGTCAAACATAGAATGCATCAACAGCAAACATTGTCCTTCACATTAGCGAACTTCAATGTGTATCATCTTGCTCACATCTAGTTACATTCAAACACTACACTTTCTTTTACTGCTAAGTACTCTCATATTTATTTGCTGCTCTTATTGTTTTGTTAATTTTTTGTTATATGTCAGTATCTCTTAGAACTAGTTTGCTGTATTTCTCTTTTTTTCCAAATTATTTGCAAATTGTTCAATATGTTGATAATACATAATTTGTTTGTTGTTCTTATATTATGAGATGATGTAATCGATGTATTAACTTGCAGAATTTCCACCTTACACTAATGTTCACAAAGATGTTATTGGTATAGTATAAGTTTACGATGATGGTGAAGTTGATAATTATAGTGATAGTGGCTGTCCTGATGTCGAGTTATCATATTTTAGTTAGTCTGAAAAAGATTAACAATGTTTGAATGCACAAGTGCAATGTAATAACACCGATCCTAGCGAAGAAAAACACCTTGTTATTGCACACTAAGCAAAAACATCATAAAATACGAATTTCTTTCCAGCTAAATGAGTGTAATTGAGGCATAACTGATTTTGTCTAATAACTAGACCAGGTTCCAATTTTTATCAGTTTTGCACATACCCTCCCCAATATTTTTGTAATGGTAAAGAAATAGAAAACGTGCCATGAAGTAATTGAATAATCTCAGTGATATAATCTTTTCTGCTCTTTAACATATTGCAACAGATGCATATATTGAATAGTGATGTCTATAAGGGGCAAAGTAAAACAATTGAGCAGTGACTGACAATGCACGGTTCATATACGCATACAACATAGTCAAGACAAACATTATGCTTGCTACATGTACGTTATGTTTGCTTAGTAAAAAGTCCTTGCTCGTCTCGTCGTAGCGAGTAATACTTAGGTGGAGAGAAAGTCGAGCAGTGACCGTTAGTAGAGGAGTTGTTTAACGAGCGAGGTGTGTTAAGTTAGTCCTATTCTACTAAGTCACTTAGCGACAATCACTTTGACACTTCCTAATTTATAAAATTTTTTACTAAAAACTTGCCATCTATTTACGTCAATGATCACAATCATTCATTTTACTTCTTTGCATTCGCCTAACATAAATGCTTTCTCATAATTTATTCTGCCGAGTTCACAGAATATTGCATCTGCCTTTTGCACACTTAGTTTTAACATGTTAACTATTTTGCTTTAGCAATTTCTTGTAAAAGTGATACACTACAAATGGCAACTCTGACTTAGTTGTCCTTTCGATTATCTTCAATAACATTTGAGATATTATTATTATTATTATTATTATTATTATTATGTGCTTCCTATTTTATTTAGCGCAAACTTCCACTTGTGTATGTCAAGTTGTAAATGCCACATGAACATTTTAATTTGAGAGCATTTATTGCTGCTTGTCATGTTTAAGGATAACTGACATTATCTTCGCACAGACAATAATCATTGTCATTGTCATTATCATTATCGTGATTTGATCTGTCGGGTTTGTCATTACATTTTGTACATCAATCACTATTATTTCAACTTCATTGCATTGTCGAGTGTTAAGAAATCAAATGATTCGATATTCTCTACACAGTGCTCGTTGATTTCGTGAAACTCTAATATGTATTTTCATTATTTATTATTACAGCTCCGTTTTTCGACAAACTACCGGTAAGAAAAAATAATTTTTATGCAATCACATCCGACTGCTACTGATATTTCAGTAGTGCGTATTGTATGATTTGTTTAGCAGTATTCTACACTACGCGTGAATTTATTTACACACACTCAAACACCAAGTGCATAAATATATAATGTGTCCGTCGAAGAAGTTGCGCTACAGAGCAGGCATTTGCCTTGTGTGCATTGTTGAGTTGAACTTATTCTTATTATACATTGTTAAAATTAATGTTAACAGCATTAGTATATAATATCGATTAGCTTGATCGACGAGAAGGTGTATGCCGCAGAGACTACTCAATTTTTTTACAGAACTACACAGCATCAGCACTACACTTTATTAATGTTTTAGGTATGAAGGTTTAAGTCAAGTAAACTGTGTTTCCTTATGACGTAAGTTATTAAAGACTAATAATATTACCTTGCACTACATTGTTGTGAATATAAATTTATTTTTATAGATTATTGGCAAGATTACATTAATTTCATGGAAGACACCAAGATTGTTAATCTAATGTTCAATGTGCTGGGAGTAACAAGGGTGAAATTGAAAATTTATTAACCTGCCGCTACGCTAATTTGAGAGCATCTGTTTATCTTTTCATTATTTTGAAGTATTTGAAAAGGTTAAATATACGTACAGCTAAAAACTATATAATCGAGGCGAGCAAAAAAAAAAGTTTAGCTCAACAACTTATTTCAATAGAAAACAGCTATCTCCGATCTTTAAATTAGTTATATATATATATATATATATTTATTTATTTATTTATTTATTTATTTATTTGACAACTATATTCTATATAGCGAGAGGAAAAGTTTGTTGTTGTTTTTTTAACAAACAAAATAATTATTATCACAAAAAATAGAGATTACAAAAGATATTGTATAATTGTAAAACAAGATGGAACTGAAATATTCATTTTAATGCAGAGTAGCAAACCGATTTATTACAGTACTAATTATTCATTCTCTGTAAATAAAATAATTATAAAATAATTAAAATGAATATATCAAATCAAAAATTAAAGTATTTCATTATAAAAAAGAAAAACAGATATATTTTTATTAACATCTTAATAAACACAAATATGTATAATTTTTTTATTCTTACTTAATTTACTTTTTTCCTACAATTTATTTGTTATTGATTAATTTTACAAAAACATAATTAACTATTTTATTTTTAAACAATAAAGTCAACCTTGTAACACAGATAAACAGCAAAAATATATAAATAGTGTTTATATGTAGAAAGAAACAAAAGATGCACACAACTTACTGAGTGAGAATAAATGATTAAAAACTACAAGAAGAAAAGTTGATGAAACAATTTTAAAAAAATAAATCAAAAAAAGTAATTATAAAACAAACTCTATATATATAACTGTCAACAAGTATAAAAATAAATTAGATAATATATAATGTCAACTTTTTTATGCTCAAGAAAAAATAATAATTGATATTTAAGATATGATATAAAATGTGAACAAAGGAAAACAAAATAATACAATTGATATATAATATGGTAATCGTACGCATGCAATCTAAAGACAGCTATAATAAATATATAAAATTAAACAAAAAATTTATTTTTTTATTCATGTCTTGATTTCACTAAAAACTACCGTTGTTACACCAATGTCTCGACTTGACTCTTTGCTTACAGTATTGCTAAATTTTTTTGATTTTTTTTTATAAATAATGTGAACGCACCCATATTGTGCAAGCAACTTTTCAGGTGTGTTAATCCTAAAAAACGTCAAAAATAATATTTGCTAATTTTCAACTTTGTTTAACACGTATTTTAATTATAAACAAATGACGTGCAAACCTTTATTTTTTTCAAGGAAAATTGTAGTGTTTACAACATAGAATGGGATGAAAAAAGAAGATATCTTTGAATCAGACATACCAAAACTGTTAAAAACATGAAAGGTAATTTGTGTAGTTAATCATCCGTTATATTTGTACTAGAAATTAAACTTTTATCTAATATTTGTAACACATCTTTTTACCGTGCAGTTAATTACATCACGTGTACATGCTTATATTGATAAATGAATTAATTTGTGAATAAAACTTTAGTTGCCGTAATAGCAAACTGTTTTTGTTTAGTTTTAAGGATCATAGCTTTCCGACACACTTTACCTTGGCTTAACTTTAGCTTGTTAACTGTTGATCCATATCTGTACATTTACTTTATAATATAATTAAAAAGGAAGTTATTGAAAAGAAACGAGTAAGCAAATATCATTTTTGTTTTTGCGCAAACCTAAACATCTTTCTCATAGAATGATGTAAAATGTAAATGCAAGAAATGTTTGCTAACAAATGTGCGAAGTTGACTTACATCAAGTTGCCCTTTGTTTAGCCTATAAACAACTCGCATTAAAGGTAAAAACAATAACTGTCAACACGGATATAGCTTGACAATATTCAAACGTAATTGATAATGAAATAATAAAATAAAAAGAAAAAAAGTCAAAGTAATGTTATAACGAAAATTAAACGTAAATGGGAGCCAAAAAAAAATTGATTTTTCTTATTGGCGAGTTTTTTTTCACCCTAATACAAAACATTATATTATTTGTCTTGTAAAAGAAGTTAATGGCTTTTGTTACCATACATGTTTTTATGAAATTGCTTTACTTTTTTTTGTCAAAGTTGCATATTTATTTTAATCAGCTGGTGAATTAATGTGTAGATAAGTACTCTCTTTTCTTCTTTATTACAAATCACATATATTTGCTGTTGTTGCTTTTTGTGACAATCTAATTTCATTCTTTTATTTATTGCGTCGTTGATAATGATCTTTAACAATAAAGAAGACGTCTCTGATTGTTATCTTCTACCATAGTGGAAGATTTGCTAAGATGAAACCTCCCATAACTAAGATGGCGCCTGTGATGTAAACCCCTGAGTAATGTTGTTTTTTTCACACAGCATCTACGACCATAGCTAATGGTGTAGTCAATGATAACCCTAATGTGGCAACTACAGGTGATGTTAATACGACACTCTGAGCCCATAGCACATCACTCAAATTTGTACCTATTATAGTGTTTAAAACTAATGGCCAAAATTGTTGTACTGTCGGTCAAGCAAAGGCTTCAATACCAGCCACGTGAAAAATTGCTATTCCTGGCCAGAGAAAGACTAAATTAATTACGCCAACTGCACCAAATACCATACCCATAGCATAACGCTCATCATCTGGTAGGCCTAATTTTAAAATAAAAGTGTAGGCACCATAGAAAAAAGCAGATACGATGGCCATAATATCGCCATATACAGTATCAGTGCCACTATTACTATCTGATAATGCAACCATAATGGTACCTCCCATACACACACACACTGCAACCCACTTCAACGCTCCAATACGGGTTCGTGGAAGTGTCAACGAAAGAAGCAACGTCCACACCGAAGACGTAGAGCTAAGAGTTGTGTTTGAGGCTACCGAAGTAATATTGAGAGAGTAATTGAATAAACAATTCGCTATAAACCAAAAAACACAAAACAAAGACGCGCATTATCATATTCTCTTCATACAATAAGGTCGAACAAGTTCATGCTTGGAAGGTATGTACAATGGACGTGGTGCACCGGCTGCGGCTATCGGACCGCTATATTGATTGACGTACACAGTTTTTTCAATATTTTTACCCTCATCTCTTGCATTTTCAAGAATTAAGCCAATTTGATCGTCATTAGCATTAAATCTATTTTTTTACACTCCCTTGTCAACCATAGACATATAATCAAAATTTGCCATACAACTTTCTGCTACTGCTGTGCTTGTATTTCTTAACGTACTTTCTTGTCGAACGTTGTCAAAATTTTTATCGTATGAGGAATTGCATGTGGTACTCTCAACCATGTGATCAGCGCCATACGTTGGATGTATATGCTCATTCAAATGTTACTCATGATTATTTTACGAAAGCTGCGCTTGATTGTGTTCGAATGGTAATTCTTTCGTTTTATTTGCACTAATTGCAGTATTTTCGCTGTTTCTATTTATATCACTGCTTTAACTCTATTTCACATTTTTGCCACCATCACAAGGATTAGTAATAATATCATTATTAATCTTATTATTAACAGCAGAAATATACAATTTATCATTTTTTTCTGCAAAGTTAGCACTGATGTTATCGATAACTTCATTTTTGTGTACAACATCCTATTCATCTGTAAACAAATCTGGATCTTCAATAAT
This sequence comes from Blastocrithidia nonstop, assembly GCA_028554745.1. Lineage (NCBI taxonomy): Eukaryota > Euglenozoa > Kinetoplastea > Trypanosomatida > Trypanosomatidae > Blastocrithidia > Blastocrithidia nonstop. Next base: position 165,199 of record JAQOTN010000046.1, read on the forward strand.
AATACGTTGTTTCTGTTTGTAATCATTTCACGGAACACGCCATTTGGGACGAATCAAATAACCTAGATTTCAGAAGCAAAACCCGCATGTATTAAAATATGTCAGAAAGTACGGATGGCTGTAGTTCAAATCACCAAAGATATATTGAATCCATGCAGATGACGCAACCCATATCACGGTTACACATAATATGAGAAGTATTCCCACAAAATACTTTGATATGACCAAATACTTACTAATTTTCTTTAAAAAAGTGTCAGGAGACTTAGCACTTTTTTTATCATTAACTTGAGGCATCTCGTACTAGGAAAAAATACTTTCAGTTTTTACTCCGTTCATTCTATCTTACTTTTTAATAATAATGTAAAATTCAGATTTAAATATTATTTAATTATCAACAAAAATTTTACAAGTTGATTAAATAAAAAAAAAAGAAATTTATATTTTGAGTTTTTTGTGCCAAAGTGTGCTATTGTTACCTGTGCTGCTGCTGTTGCTTTGATAGTAATTTATGTTGTGACTACTTCTTGTACACAGTTACGTGAAATAAAAATGAAGGAAGAAATTGATTGTATATAAACTATGGGTTTTTTTATCTTATTTGTATAATCAAAATTTGCAACAGGAAAAAAAGATAGTAATAATAATAAATAAAGTGAATAATAAGTTGACTGATATAAAAAATTTTGAAGTTAATAACTTTTATTCATTTGCTTCGCTGTAATAATAAAATTATAGCAGTTGTAAAAGCTTTTAACGTGTTTGTTATGTAAAATAAATGTAATAATTTTGTTGCTTTCTCTCGCTCTCTCCCTTTCTATCTGTACATTTCTCTACAATTTTATTTTCAAGAAAATAGGAAATTATATTTTAACGGCTATGTAATTTTATCTCTCTGCAATGTTGAAATTATATAAATACACTTTCTTTTATAACTAGAATGTATTTGAACATAGAAAAAAAAAATTTCCAGCAAAAAAAAAATTTGTTTTGAGAAATATGTGTATGCAAATAACTAAAGAAAAACAGGTAATATTTATTAATCTTAGGTAAAAAAAAAAAAAATTAAGATTACCTTGATCGATAGAATAAACTGAGGACACCTTGCAAGCGTTCTATAATCTTCTTCTTATGTGGCTCATTGAAGTGATGATTTGCAACTTCTTGCTCGACCGGTACATTCTCAGCAGCTTTCTTACGCAATTCTCTTTTAATAATTCGTAATTTTTCTTCCACTAAAGCACAGTTGTACGCCGTGGTAAAGACGAGATGATCAGTTGTAAATCCTGCTGTTTAAGAATAAACAATTTCCATGTAAGTTGGTTTGTCAGCAAAGCGGCGAACCTACTAAATATCTGAGATGAAACGCTATGTTGCTTTTGGCATTTTGACAGAACTGTTTGGTCGCACAGTGTACAAATGCTATCCATCTACACACAACAATCGCTGCTGCCTTGCACCATATGAATTTATTACCGCTACTTCAAATTGTTGAAAAGTCATCGCAGATTAAGCATCCATCTAAATCTACATATCATCATTATCGTCAACACCAGATAGAACAGAAGAAGTTTCATTCAAATCTCGTCCAGTAACAAAAATGTCAGTAACACCATAACGGTAGAGGGCTAAGACGGTATGCTATGCTATCGGACAATTTGGATGTCCACAACCAGGCCCAAAATCGTAGAATTAATTAATGTTTAATTCCAATGGTCCATATTTTATGCGTAATGATCCAGGTATGATGTCACACGATGGTAGACATCGCATTAACACTTCTTACAAACTTTCTGCTAATAAATCAGGTGCAACTACACATGTCCGCTGAACTTACTTTCCATTCACATCATTCGGTCTAACTACAACTTTAAGAGTAACATCATCATTTGTGGTGGGTAATAACTAAACACGTTGTGGAAAGAGTTATAGTCTAGCTGCTGGTAAAGGTTGAACAGCATACGATGTAAAATGTTATGCAGACGCGTCAAGTTGAACCGCCATCTCCTACTCACCAGTAATCTCATCTGCAATGAATAATTTATACAGACGAGGATTTAAGTCAAATTTAGTACAGAAAGTACTGTCTTTCTTTTTCATTTATTGTAGATAAGCTTTCACAACATCTACGCCGCGAAACGTCAACCGTTAAGGTTTGATCTAAACGGATTAACGAACATTATTACCACTAAGAAAGGTGTAAAATATAGTCAATGTTTGATTATTGCTTTGTAGATCATTTTGTCTACTCGCACTGTCGTAATTCGAGTACGAACTTGTCAACCTTACGTTACTTGAAACTGCTGTAGAATTACTTGAGCTTAACTAAATTGTATTTTCTTTATTTGCATGCATGTTATTATTCTTTACAAAGCTACTTTAATTTCGATCATCATGATTGATCACGCTATCACTACTATTATTTTTATCAGCATTTTCGTTTTGCTAACTTACTTTTATGTTGTTATAGTGCGTATCTTCGGTATCTGCAAAATATTTTTTTTGCAACATTAATGCATTGTTTATTTACTATTTAATCGACGCTCTTAGCTATGCTTAAGAGTATATTTTTAGCTAACCTATTACGTCACACTCACTGCACCGATGCACCATAGGCAAAGATCCGCGTCGCTTCATTAGTTACGACGAATCGTAAATGTATCGTTATACATTTTATTTTTGTTACTCACCCTACAGATCATTTTATAAATCTATATTACCAATATCAACAGTTCACCGAATCATTATCTACGCTTGTAAATCAATGGTAAAAATCAATTAATTGACAACAACGAAACAAATATGTACAATTTTTGGAAAATATATATATATATCTTCGGGTTTTTTGCTATAACGGAGAAGTTGTTATTAGTTAAAACTATTTAGTAGAAAGGCTTCAGGGAAAGTTTATGTGTCTTTGATAATTCAAACGTAATTCGACTAGAATCTAATTTTCACAATAAACACGTTGAAAAAAAACTGTCAAATCAAAATAAGCAATATCCCTCCTCAGACGGAAAAAAAAAAAAATAATCCACCTTTTTTGAGAAAGTAAAATTACATGTAATAAAAATTGTTACACTCAAAAAAAAGAAAATAGAAGACAGAAAAGCTATATACATTAGACTACCAGTAAATAAAATATATAAAACAAATATATATATTTGTTTTAAAAAGGCAATGAAAACCACCAAGTTGAAAATTGGAAAAAATTAAATTCATGGAAAGTTGAATATTCAAAAGAAAGTAATTGTTGCGGAAAAAAAAAAAAGATTGTATAATCTTAGGAAAAAAACACTTCGTCAACGAATAATTAAAATTTTTGTACTGAAACCAGTATTATGTTGTAGCTAGATTTGCCATTTGAAAAAATTAAGAATTTAACGAGAAAAAAAAACAAGTTTTAGATCAAAAAAATATTAATGTTATTCTTATTGTTGCTATCTTTTTTCTATGCAAATAATATTTTAGAGTTCAAGGTTATTAATTCGTTACTCTGTTGATATCCGTCTCCTGTCTAAACGAAGCAATTCGCGATCAAGTTTTACATTGCGTTTGCGCATTATATAAAAAGAGTCATTTAAGTTAGAAGTAGAGCCTGGTCTACTTTTTCTAGGTTTTTGCGAAGGATAAAGCTATCCTCGTACAAAAAAAGTAGAACTTAGCGGTTTGAATAGTGCTGCAGTGTATTATTCACTTAAATTGAGCTCTGCAGCAGCTTATTCTAAATTAAATCTACCTTTTCGATCTTGGGCAAACATTTCTTTCAGCCTTTCATCTGAGCCGAGCACAGTGGCAAAATAAATTAGTGAAGTTCGGAGCATGGTAAATTTACAATTTAACAGAAGAATAAGTGATAAGGAATGGGTACAAACCAATTATTGTTGATCTACCGAGGAAAAAAAAAATTTAAGAAAATATCAACAACTAAATTTTATTATCAATATAAACTATGTAAAACAAACGTAAATATGTGTGTTAAAATACAAGTAAAAACGTATTCTTGTTAACATTCTATAAACATAATGTGTACGGTTAATTATTCTCAGCATTAACCATTTTCACAACGTTTGTTCAATTTTCATCTTATAGAGGGGAAAAAATTAACAAGAAAAATGGTAGTTTTCGTGCAAATTGAAAGGATTTACTAAAACTAATGAGATAAATTGTATATATACAGTAATAAAAAAATAGATAAATTACATTACGTCTATAATTGAAGCAAAATAATATATATATATATATATATATGTATGTATACATCTACATGTATATAGGTAAGTAGTAGTAGGTGGTGGTGGTTGTTTCACCGCTGACCACTGTCGTACTTAGTAATTAGTATTTAATTTCCAATGATTATAATTTTTTAAAAAATGAAAACAATAAACGCAATAAACATTTTCTACTTTAAAACAAATAAACATTGGAAACAAATGTTATGATATTTATTTTTGAATAACATACTGAATCTCTTAATATTGTGGCTTTCACTTATCATAGTAACTGTTGAATATTAACAAAACAGAAAAAAATGAATATTATAATTTGAATAGTGTTAACAAATATTAACAAGACATCTTTTCAACAATCAAATGCAATTTTGTCAATCATTAAAGTATAATGACATTGACTGGGGGGATAAAAAAGAAGCAAAGTATAAAGCCGAATCTATTATTACATTATTGTTAACTATGTTTATTCACTTTAAATAGCACTGATTATCTAAAATGACAAAAATTTGTTTAAAATAGTCAAAAGAACATATACAACTTATAAATTTTTTTGTGTACGGCATGAGGTTGTCATACCTATGCTTTTATGCATATGTCATATTTTTTTTTAAAAATTAATTTATAATTTCAGGTTATACCTTAAAGATATATTTTTTTTGTGTGTTTTTTTGTTATTCCACTTTTATTCGCTAACATACATCTAAATTCGCAATAAAGAGATGGTAGTTTATAGCATATGTATTTTATTTTGCGCAATGTCTAAACACTAAATGTAATATTCTGCAAAAAGATTCTATGTGACAGCAATGAGAAGTCAACGGCGCACATTCTGATAAATATATGTATATACGTATATGTATTTATATGTATATATATGTGAAAAAAGATTGATAAAGTCTAAATCAACATATGTGAAATAAAATAGTATTCGTACAGATATTTAATAAATTAACTGCACAATATAAAACAAATATTTGTTAATAGAAAAAAAAAAGGATTTTAAAATATAATATTATTGATCTCAGTTTGAATACAACAATACATATATAAATTGTTAAAATTAAATTACATGGTACTAATAAAAAATAGAATATTTAGCAAACACCTTTATACGTGTGCTAATTAATGTTCATTTAAATGTAGCTTAAGAAAATATATATTATCGTTACTTGTAAATTGTTAATGAATTTAACAATTATTAAAAATTAGCTTAATTTCAATCACTTACACCATCAAATACAACATTTTTATTCATTGCAACTGCAATACCATCAACACATACAATTTTTGAATTAGTGGTTGTATCTGTTTTCTCGATAACTGTTTTCAATTTGATCAACCCTTTGCTAGCCCGAAATTGTAGCACCTATACGTTAACTTTAATTTTATCACCAACTAATATTGGAGCAGTAAAACGTAAATTGTGAGAAAGATAAATTGATTTAGGACCTGGTATTTACTACGCCAATATTCCTGAGAAAAATGAAGCAGCTAACATGCCATGACATATTGTTGTAGGAAAACCTGCTTCCAAAGCAGCAGTTTCATCAAAGTGTATAGGGTTTGTGTCTTGAATAAGTTTTCCAAACGCAGCAACTAATTATTTGTCTACAGAAAACATCCTAGTAGCCACATCACCAATCCGAATAACCTTTGTAAACATTTTTACTTGCTATCAAGAAATAAATCTTGTTGTTATTATTATTGTTGTTGTTGTGTAAGTACTTTTCTTGTATATATTTTCTAATAAAGTAAATAGTAAAAAGATAAATATTTTCTTGATTAGCTAATATTGACGTATTATGGAAGGAAAAAAAAATAAAATAAGTAAACCTATTTTATTTTTGTTATTGTATTTACAACCACACTCGATTGTCGACACCTACAATCAGTAAAAATAAATGTACTTTTTTCTAAAGTTATTTATTTGTGAAAATATACGCAGCTCGAGAAAAAAGAAGTAAGTTAAGAAGATTTTATTACCTAATTAGTTTATTTAATATATATTTATATTACAATTTTAAAGAACGTTATTACCTTTATAAAAGCAACGTTTAGAGCAAAAAAATTTTATGATTATAATGAAAGAATATGAAGAAAGTAGAAAGTAGGGAAAAATAATTTAAAAAATTACACTAATAATGTGATATCAAACTGATAAATAACATCTTTTAAAATACTTCAGTAAGTTTTACGTTTACAACGTTAACAATATTTGTGCATTTTCATTATAGAAGTATGGCTATAAAGGCTTTCATTACAAAAAAATTACCTTTTGTGGTTTGAAAGTTTCAATTAAACATTCGTGATAAATACATATTCGCATGCAGAAAGTATTCAAATGCTAGTTTTTTCAGAAAGCAAAAAATAAAAAAAATATTCACAAACACATCAAATATGAGATAAATAGGAAAACATTTTCAAAGAAATACAATATGTGAATTTTACCTAATATACTTATTAACAATATTCCATTTAATAACATTATTTTGTTTGTAATCAACATAATTGTCACACAGTATGCTTAATAGAGAAAAAATGGTTATGATAATTGGTAAACATAGATCAATAATTACATTATAGCACATTTTGTACAATTTATTTTATACACGATTATACTGAAGTGCGTTACGCTGATATACTTTATTCCATCTATGCTACCAACCCCCTTGTCTCAAATGTTTATCACTTCCTCAACCTCGGTAGTGAACGCGATGCACTAATAAATTTCCCTCTCGTGTTAACTTGTTCATCGTTCATGATGATACATTTATGTACGGAACTCATTGTCGAGTACCTAATACACCTTCATTTGCATAATAGTGATCGACGTTAGACAAGCAATAATACGGTACTTTAAATAAACCAAATTGATTATAACTAAAACACATCAACTTTCGCTGCATCATATTCTGAGATGTTCCACTTAACGTTTTGGCAAGTGGTTCATCTATTGTCGCGGCAGCTTGGCAAACACTACGTAATCATTCGTCACGAAATGACTTTTAATACATTAATCGTTATTACAAAACATGCATTGTATGCTTTTTACTAGAATTTTGTCCGATGTGATGTAGCAGAGTTATTCTTGTCTGCTGCATTTCGTTAACCGTACAGTTACGATTACTAATTTATTTATTTTAAATATTAAAATATATATTATTTGCTTTTTTGTACTTTTAGTATGAATGGATATTTGATATTTATGAAATACAATTTGCAGTAAAGGAAACAAAAAAAAGTCTGTTTAAATAAGCACATAACATTATTTTAAATAAAAATTGAAAATAGGTGCTAGATATTATTATGGTATACAATTTTCTTGATACACTGTCAATATATGTACAGATTTTTATATATAAGTAAGGAGTGAAAAAATAAGTCCATGTCGTGAAAAGTTAATTTATAAACGAACAATTAATTAGTAAAGTATATAATTTTTATTTTTTTTTGTTGTTGTTGTAAGAGAAGAGATGAGAAAAAGGGGTTATCCCATATAAAAGTAAATGTCAACTTACAATCATGATCATAATTGTTTGTTTAAATATAGAAAAATAAGCCCTAAAAGAAAATATCAATTTCTTTGTAACATATAACAGCGTACGTATATTGTTTAATGGTGACATCAAATAACAAATTTGAGTATTAGTAATCGTTTTTGGTACTGATTGTTGTTGTTTTGTAAAAGTTTGTAATCACAATTAGATTATTTTTTCTCATTTCTCGTAATTATTGACAAATTTCTTATTTGAAATATTATTAATTTAGAAATAATAATTTTAATAAATAAAATATATATGTATATGTGTATATTTGCATTACATTGCAATGCCTCTTCTGTTAATTATTTTTTTTAAACACATCTTGGTTTGTAAATTTTCATTTTTATCACTTTAAAAAAAACAATTGTATTTTATAATTTATAAATTTTACCATTTTATCTGCTAAATTTTTTTCTGCTTTCCTAACAGGATAACCACAAAATAATATTTTTTTAATCAGTTACAAAGAAAAAAATTCTTTAGTCATTCTTTATCCTTTTTTTTTGGAAAATGAAAGTTTTATAAATTTGTCTATGTCTTTCATTTTTTTTTAAAATACTATTGTCATTTTGTTGAAAAATTTTTTTGGATATTACCTACCTACAAACTATAACAATTTATGAAATTATTTGCGCAATGAAGATCAGTCATCATCATTTAGATTTATCACGTATCTTACTGAAGCGCATCTTCGCAAATTTCTAGTGCAATTCGTTTGTACAAATCATCAGTTGTTAAACCTACATTGATGCACTACTAACTTAGCTAATTAGCTTTACTAGTTGCATAGCCTATAAATATTTTTGCTAAATTCATCTACGTTTCTACAGTTGGCAGTTTCTTCGATGCACACATTGAGACGCGTGATGCAACTGCAGCAGAAGCATATAACAAACTCGCGGCTTTGCCTAATCTATTGATAAGTAATTGTTGTGTTGGTACAGCAGAGGTGTTACGAACAAATGTTGACTAAACGGCATTACCAAAGTGGACTATTGCTTTATCAATCAAAGAGCAATCAATATTAGATACAGGAATATGATCAATCATTCCTAACGATCGAGCTGTTCGTAGTTGCATTACCTGAACTGTTGATGTTCGTTGAAAAAACAAACCATAATCTTCTACTCCACAGCAAACTGCTTCTGCTTTTAACAAGTCAGTCGATTGCATTAGTGAAAGTAACAAACGTGAATTTTTGAGGCATGAATCAAAAATTGTTGTCGAGCTTGTTGTAGGAGGAAGTAAACATGATAGTGTACTTAGTAATTAGTTAGCACATTACTAAATAAACGTGCATGTTAACGCTGTCTAAATAAAACTATCTTAAGTTGGTTTATCATAATTAGCAGTAAGTGCGTATAGAGCAGATTACATGGCATATAGAAAACAAGCACATGACGCTGTAGTTGAAGTCAGTCATCTATCTTTAACCAGATCACGAAGTTATTGAACCGCACGTTTAAATAAACCAAGTAAAATAGACGCATAAACGTGTTGACCCATCGAAATAGTAATCATTGCATCTTTGTATCCTTCACCTACAACACCAACAACGTCACTGGCATGCGCACCATCAAATTTAACTAAATTACCGTCAATCACAACACATGGAGACGTTTTCTCTACAACAAACATAGAATTTCGTTTCGTTTACTTTGGCCCATCTTATGTATAAACTTGAGTGTCAACTTTTGCAAGTACTAAGTAATGAGTTCTGCTGTTAGCAAACGCACAATACTTTTGCCCACGTATAACGTATACACCATTTTATAAAACAGCTTACGTTGTATTCATACTAATATCACATCCATTGTTTTCAAGAATTGCTCAACCCATTTTAACAACGGCGTCAGACATGCCTGTTAAATATTTACCCTTGAGCTAACGAGATCCAAATGTCTTTAAGAAGTAAGAAGCTAAGCCACAGTGCTCGATGTTAGTCAGCAACGCAGAATCACAGCTACTTCCGAGTTCCTAGCAGACAAGTGCGTGGCCAGTATAACTCAGTCCAAAACCACCGTATTAAAGTGCAATTTGCAAACCTCCTGTATTTAACTATTTATCATTGTTACGTATTTGCTCAATAGCGGTCTGAACATTTTCTGATTACTAGCCTTAAAACACGTGTATAGGATACGGAAATAATTACTATTTGTTAACTTTTGAGTTAAACAAACCTACAGCAAATGATTGATGACGCACGAATTTGCGCGTAAAAAATAGTAAATGTCTGCGCATAGTTTTATAAAAATGTTATAAATTTTGCCAACTAAACGTATTTGTGACTATTTCTTTTTTAATCTTTGTTTGATACTTGATCTATTTATTTATTTGATATTATAAATATAAATGTAAATGTCTGTTTAAGAAATACGCAAATAAGTATAATGAGAAAAAAAATTTAAAATAAACCTAATTAAGATGATGCAAATTGTAAAACAATGAAGAAAAGAAGATATGACAAAGGGATTAAAGAAAGTTGAATATAAAACTTTTTTTGTGCTATGTGTATGTGTGTGTATTCGTCAATATGTAAAAAAAATTAAGTTTATAGCACAAAACTGAGTAGTCTTCGACATTATTTATTAATTTTGTCATTTTTTCTTAATGTTATTATAATATTAGGTGTAAAGGGAGAAATATTAATGATTTTTCTCAGAAAATTGAACAGTTTATATTTTTTTATATATTTAAATTAAAATTTAATTACATTATGTTCAAGTATTCATTCAATTGCTTCTTTCATATCCAAGTTAATTAATAACAACAATCAGTTTAACTTGCTGCATCAAGATAAACATTTACACGAAATACATCAATATAGTACAAATATATTTCACATGAAAGATCAAATATATTCACCTAGAAAAAAGTTATTGTAATTTTTTTCCATTAAGAATTTGTAATTAAACATGTAATACTATCACACTTGCTTTATTTAATTGTATTTCATTGAGTTATCAACTAAAACTTTCATATCAACTGCACAAAAACGGAAAAAAAATCTTTAAATAATAAAGAGCTTATGCAACTGAGTGCTGATGTAATAAGTAGTTTTCTTTCTTTCACGAATAGTGTAAATATTGATTATTTGCTTATTTGTTAATAACTGATAAGAGGCAGTAATGCTTGTAACAAAAGAAAAAAAGAGAGAGAGAGAAAAAGGAGAAGATGTCAGCTACTTGTTACTTATTATTTAAAGAAAACTATTTTTTAAAAAATATTATTTTAATTTTATAGCAAACACAACTTTGATCTGAAATTGAAAGTTTTACTCTTTACTAAGTGCAATTTGATGAAACCAATATTTTTTTGTAGTTGTATAAAGCAGAATATTTGTTTTTTCATACTTTCATCATGTTAATTAAATTTGTGTATTAGTAAGCTAAAGTAAAATAGGAAACTATTACACTTAACAAGAGAAAATGATTATTTTTAGTTGCTGTTGCTTTTGTTGTTGTTGTTGTTGTTTTTACAAGATATTTGTATTTTGTGTGAGGGTTTTTTTACTAACTTTTTTTAGCATATGTTGGTTACATCTCATCAAACTCATTCGTATTTGCATGTTCAACAGCTTCACAGTTTTGTCTGTTATCTGCAAGACTATACGGGATCGTTGTTCACTTCGGGAATACACGTTTGTACAAGTCCATGCAAATAACGTCATGTTGCATTACCTGATCATTCAACGCTGCTTTAAATAATCCATGCGTGCCTACTGGTTTAACAATTTTACCCCGACGACCGAACTTGCTGTACAAATCTACAGGTGAAAACCATCTTACGTCTGCCTCATTGAAAAACATGTACTTGACAACAATTTGTTTTTTGTGAATAACCGCAACTCTGCCAGTGAGAGTAGTTTTTTTTAAAATTAGTAAATCTGGATTCGGCGATACTACAGTGCCAAATGCTGCAAGGCGAAGATGACAATTACTGTCTTGCTCCTAAAGAGAAGGAATTTCGTAAAATAATATAGGACATGGGTTATAAGATATTGGTCCGTAGAAAGATGCCATGCAAAACTGCTGATTACTTTGCAAGACACGAATAAACTTTGATCGATTGTCAGGTGTAATTTCACTGAACAACGGACAAACGTAATATTTACGAAACCCAATGTGCACAAACATAGGTGTTTTAGATTTTATAGGTTGCTCCTACAATTAGCTTGCGCGTTGTATTTGCGAATGCACAACCGATCATTTCTGTTAATGTTACAATTGAGCAGATGCAATGAAAATTTTGTTACACTGTTGCGCATATACAGAATGTGGTACATTTTACAATGTAATCTATATATAAGAGTTAATGTGCACTGGATTGCTACTTAAGGCGTTGACAGCCATTGATCTTATACGAGTATACCCCTGTAGTTTATAAATGTATGCATAAGGTGGCGGAAGGTTTTCGTTAGTATCTCAAACACCTGTCCGGAAACTTTTCAGACCTCTATATTTTGCAAATCGTTGACGAGCTGGTACATCTATTGGTGTAGCCACAACATCTACATTTCCTGCATTCTCTTCTTATAGCTATTATAAGCGCTGCAATTCAAGCAACCGTTCTTATTCTGACATGCGATCTTAACGGATGAGTTATTCAGCACGTAAGAATTACATTTATGTTTAGATTGTTTTTGATTACTATGAATATTACTGCATCTGATGTTCACCGTCATCGTTATTGTCATCGTTAATCGCATCACCACCGTTTCATCGAAGCGCACTATTATGATGCAAATGCTATGAGGATTAAAACTATGAATTACCTTACTTGTTGTCAACATTTCAATGTGTGTTCAGAATTTTATCATCAGATAGATGCTACTTATTATTATTTTTCTGATCTTACATAACCACTTTTTCATATCTTCTTGCCAACTCTTGCTACTCATTATCGTCATTATTTCCTCCGTAGTTGCTCTGAACATTATTAATATTAGTATTGCGATCAATTTTATTTGCGTCTCTGAAGCGATCATCAACAATGTTTTATTAAATGTCGTACCACGTTGCCTGATATTATGACACCCCTGCAGGAACTCGAACGCAGTGTGCGTGATTAGTTTCGGCATTTGTATAAAATTATACATCGCGCTCAGATATTAGTTCATCGTCATCGTCATAAGTTTCGTTTACTTGGAGTGCTTTTAATGATTAACGTTATTACGCTGTTGATTAATCGACTGTCACTCACATTTCTTTGTTAACATCATATTGTTTTATACAGCTTATTTGATATGTGCCATAATTAGTCAAGTGCATTAATTGCTTTGCACTAAGCGCAGCACCTTTTAAGTAGCCTTTAATAAATAGTTATCTTTTATGCTATTCGTACGTGCAATTATCGACTAGCAAATATGGGTGATATTCACGTCACTTCAATACACGCAGTTTGCTTTACTCGATGTGACGAAAGAGAGCTAAATATTACTATTTTTTTTGAGCAAACATCACCTTTGTTGAATTGTGCAATACAGATAGAAAGTAGCGTTGATGTATTTGAAATATTTTGCGCTGTTACAGAGTAGATAACGAGTCAGCAGAAGTTAATAAAACAACAATATTGGACGATCCTTGTGCATTTATAGCAGAAATTAAATTTCGTGTATATTATGTTATACATAGACCTATATTACTATATCAAGTTGAGACAGATTCACTTTAATAATTGTTTTACTAGGCGCTAACTTTTTCGTTATACGCACTCAAATGTTATATTGTTTATTTCACGTTATGTGATACATCGAGCACGAGTAATAGAAAGTCAGAAACTTTAACTATATCAATTGATTATTGACTATGACAATCTTTCTAAACAGTGAACGTGAAGAAAAATTTGCCGTTTGAACTATTAGATGAAAACGTTCGCTTTTAAGTTTTACATTAAATGTCAAGTATCTGATTAATTGAATCAAGTACTAAATCAACATTCGCAGATTAGTTGAGTGGCACAATTCCAATATTTCGATGTTGATAACATTTATTAACATGATTTGTATCGTGTGCTACTTGGAGATTGGTAGAATTGTTCTTCTTCTTCTTCAAAAGTAAATTTGTAGTCTTTACATGTTGCACCTTTAAAATTTAATCCTTTTAATTTTTAGTATCTAAACTTTACATCTAAGTTACTTAACGGGATGATACGCTATCAACAAACACCTTCCGACCTTTCTGCTTGTCAAGCAGCTGGTGCTTAGATCTAAAACGTTGCTTATGAACTTTATTTCGTGGCATTACTGTCACCGAACAAAAAGTAAAATAGGAGGGAAAAGGAGAACGAACAAGTTGTTAAAAAATGAAAATTTATCAAACAATCATCACATTTTTAACCGTACAATACTTATATAATATTTAAACCCTAGGGTAATATAATTTTATTATTCTGTGGTCAGAACAATAATTAATGTGTAGTCAAAACATATGGCGTGTTTAATTTTGAATGCATAGATAGATGACATATAATGTAATAAAAGGGATGATGAGAAAATTTATTTAAAAAAATTTCATTGTTAGTAATATTATTATATTTATAATCTTGTCAATCGTTATAATCATGTGATTAACTTAATTCCTCAAACAACTAAAATAATAGGCAATTGTAATAATTGACAAAATAACAAAACATTTAAGGCTTCTACATAACAAATCACTTGAACACAGAGAAAAATCAATGTAATTTACTTTAATTTGATAAAATATTATGTTATCAAAAGAGTGTTAATCTCATAAAAATCATAAAAAACTACGTATCAAACATCAATTGTATTTAATGTAAAAAAAAATATAAATTTTGTTAAGTACGCATTTTATGTTATTACCCACTTTAGAAATATATACTGCATTTCAAATAAACTAAAATTAATTATTTAAAAGTATCATCTTTAATACGTATAATAAAAAAAAAAGGTCTTAAATGACACGTTACAACATTACTAGATATAACTTCGTCGCTAAATTATAATTTAAAAAAAGAAGTATTAAAGAGCAAAATGTTATGAAATGAAAAAATTATGTGTTTATTTTTAATCCGTTTGCAACTTACTCCACGATTTTCATTTATAATATTGCCATATAATTTAATTTTAAGACGATTTGCTCTCCCCACAATACTATTGTTTTGTCAATTAATTTACTGTTATTTTTGATTTTTACACTTATTAGTGTTTGTTATCTCATTTCCTGAACAACATTCGCGAAATAGTGGAACAACTGAATTTTTCGCATAGTGCTCCACAGTTTAATTTGTTATGTTTGTACCAAAGTTACTGAATAATAGATTAGGAGAATTAGGTTTAGCTCTGATGTAGAAATAAACTACTTAAATATTTTCTTTATAAAAATCACTAACTTATTTTTTAAGCTGATGCAGTTTGTTTAAGTCATACCTTCTACTGATACTACCAAAGACGTTTTCATTGCGTTTTACTAATACAATATAAAATTGATCTAATAATATTGTAATGTTAAATAGTGTAACTGAGTTGAACAAACAATTAATGTTCATGTAATGCAAAAACATCAAGATTGCTTGTGGCTATGCATGTGCCGAGTGTTGTGCTGTGAAGTAGTTTGTTGTACTTTCACCTTGTGGAGTGCCTGTGCATTGCAAGTCATGCACTCATTGTTGTTGACAAATGCGTGTTGCCAGATTCCTTCACTTTGCAATGGCACCTCTACCACGTTCAAGTGTAAGTGGTATATATGAAGGCATCATAGTCGTCATCATTATCAGTGTATTCAACATAATCCGCTATGTGTCATCACTTGTTTTCTATCAATTTTACACCAATCTCATCAAGTGCATTACGCACTGAGGGCACAACTATAGACATCTCCGCATCCCAGTTTTGATGTGCTTCTACTAACCTACACACACTGCACGATATGCACGTAGCAAAGTAAATAGTTGTGCAGGGTTGAGTTGTGTGAAGTGTGCACTGCATAACAAATGAGTGACACCAATGAGGTAAATGTACGAAACACGTAAAACGTTGTGCACGTAGTACTAAGATCAATTTGGCAACAGTCTTTGTATTATTGCGCACTACTCTCTCTCTACCATTTC
This sequence comes from Blastocrithidia nonstop, assembly GCA_028554745.1. Taxonomy (NCBI): domain Eukaryota; phylum Euglenozoa; class Kinetoplastea; order Trypanosomatida; family Trypanosomatidae; genus Blastocrithidia; species Blastocrithidia nonstop. The sequence continues at coordinate 181,046 of JAQOTN010000046.1, forward strand.
ATGCATACTATTCACCCAAAAATACAGTGTTGCCACAAGCCATTTACAACAACAGTTCATCATCACTATTTGCCAATAGCTCTTTGTTAGGTTATGTGAGTAAATTTACACAACGTATGCGTTATAAGATGGTGCGCACAGTGTAGCAAAAATTGTATTACTGCCCTTCCTCTTCAGCAATCATTATGTTGTCTATCAATGTTGATATTACTACGGGTGTGTTGATGTCTACAATGACATTTGTGATTGCTTGTGTGCGCTACGACTACACTTCAACGTGCTCCTGTCAGTAGTGTCTTTAGGCGGTAATAGCCGTCATTTGCACGGAATACAAAACAGTTGCGTGTCTTTTCAGGCAAGGGTATGCTGTCATAAATATGTACAGAAGTCTATTTGCAGCATATAACGTGCATAACGCAGCTGTTGTCGTCGTGCAAGGCGTGATGGGTAATGTGAGGTGTGGCAGTCTTTCTTTATTTGATTACTTTATTGAGATGTGGTTATGTGATTAATCTGCTTTGTCTTTTTATTTCATTGACTGCAAAAAACATTAACACCATGTACGCCTAAAAGGAAAGGGCTGTGTGATGTGACCGTCACAACGCTTTCGAACTTGTGCATCTCAACCGCTTTGTGAATGTCATCAAGAAACAACTGCGTCTTCTTGATGATGGTGCGGGAGGTAACAAGTGACAGGAAATAAAAAGACTGCAATCACAGCAAAGCATAAAGTAGAAACTAATGTGATGACAAATAATTTGTAGGCAAACTCTTTACTGCATCTACGTTTAGTAACGTGACCTTTTTTAGATAAAATGGGTCATATGGATGGGTGTGGCAGTGTGATGGGTGTTTCATTGTTCATTTGACTTATGAGGTTGTACAGTTCTACTTCATTGACGCCTAAACTGATGGCGTCAAGTGCCTTTGAGTTTCAGTTAGTGTGGTTGAGTAGGAAAACATGACCTGCGTTGTCCTGCGCTGTGTTACACCCTCGGTTGTTAACTAGTGGTCATAATCAAGATATCTGTGGAGTGTGTCTACGCGTATATGACTCTCTTTCGTATCGCACCACATACATTCTTTAACGTGATGTTATTGTTAAATAGGTACTGGTGTGGTGCTTCACGACACATGAGTGCATGCAGTGTGGAGGCATCTTGTTGTGTCATGAGCAACTCCAGTTGACATGGGCTTCGAAATCGTGCTCCCTTTACCTCTTCGTATTGTAAGTGACACAGACATTGTGGCATCTTTGTTCACTGCACCCAACGTTACATCTCAAACTGTCAAGTTCATTATGTTATCCGGACGTGCAGCAAACGCTCACATCATGGTGAGGTACAAAGCAGCCTTTGTGTGGTAACCCATTTTTTTTTGCTGCCATTACTTACTTCAGCGTCACAGGTGCAAATGTTGTTGTGGGTGTTTACCTGTTATATCGTAGTGCAGTTGCCATTCCTGCCCTTCATTCTGGGTGTTCATCCAGTTTGATGGGCTGCAGCTGATTAGTGTATATTGGCAGATTCAACAGTGCTGCCTTGATGTTAGCATATATTTTGCTAATCGTTGACCACTTTCACTTGCGTGCAACAGCCATTCTGTGTATTAACTCTAATAATGCTGTTGGGAACGACACATTGAGTAAGTCGTCCGGCACTGCACGTATTTTATTGATCCAGCACAGGTGTTGCTGACGTGTTCGTGGTGTGATTACCTTTTCACGTCATCTGTGTAATGTATGGAAGCTTTCCGCTGTGCACATATCATGTTCATGAGCAGACGTGACTACCCAAAACGCCTATCTCAGTCGTTTGAATGTAACTGACGTGCTGTGTGTAGCGCCTGATTTTTTTATTCACAAAAGTGTCTCTCCAGAGATTAGTTGATTGTATTTGTTTTAGCCCTATCATATTGTAACTCTGATTACAATGTATTTTCTTATTGTTGTCGAGATAATATTTAGTGCATTCACATCAGTGTTGTTCTTTGCATTATCTGAGCATGACGAATTTATATTTACATTATTTTTTAGTTCTGATTTTTAACGACAATATAAACCTAATTCTGCTTATTACACTTTCTGTTTTAGCCTATAATGTTTATATTACGCTCCAATTTCGGTGGCAGTATCTACAAACGCCGCACCTAATACCTAAATTCGTCCTAAAGTTATCTGAGGTAAGCCTGCACGCTGATCGTTTATTGAAAACATATTAGCCATGCAATAACAATGCATCAGATGTCAATGATATCAACGCAAAAGTATTATCAGTAGTGTTGCCAGTTATTCTAATAGGTGTTAGTTGTAGTACTATTTATGTTTCTGCTACATCTTGTTGACCTCGTTTGAAACCACATTTACGACATAGATAATACAAAGAAGATAGCGATACATTTCATTAGATGCCATCACTTAATTTTGCAAGGCTTGCAGCAACTAGCGTATATCATACATTAGTTTATGTAACGTTACGCTCGTTTTGTCGTGCTTGTTTTACTATACTTTCAACATGCAAACATAATTAAGTACAAACAACATTCCTTTCATGTGTTGTGTTGTGTGGACGCAATCTCACAAATTTCTTGACAAGTTTGTACTTATCTTTCTTCTGTGTGTCATTGCCTTTAAACATTTCCTTCAATTTCATATTGCACTTATTATTAATATCTATTAAATACTTATCTATAACATTCACATTTGTAATGTTTGTAGAAAACTCTTCATTGTAATTACATAATATACAATCTCGTATCGTAATGACTGCATCAGTTTTATGAGTTTTGTATTTGCCTATTTTGACAAGTAAAATAGGCATATGTGAGAACAATTTGAATGGTTATGCTATTTTTACCTTCGGATAGTCTGTTATAACGTTAATTGTCATGTATACACCGTAGTCGTCGCTGTGTTGTTGCTTTCTTGGTGACGATACTGTGTGAACCGGCAAGTTTGGCCAAATTTCCTTGAACACACGACGTAAGATCATTATGTACAAATGTTTACGGTGCAGAAGCGTATATCGTCATCTATATTGTTTTTTCGTGTTGTGACTTAATGTGAGGATCGATGCTATCCAGTGATGACGCAAGGACAATGGAAAATAACGCAATGTAAAGCGCCGCACACACTCTGCGTAGTGTCGATCTTTTTGCAGGTATGATAGTGGGCAGACTATCACACACACAGCAAACAGACACCAGCAGGCAAACATAACGATAATACTTTGTTTAGTTATATGTTAGAGGTTTTGCCGTGCGCAAAATCACCTTTGTGCAACCATATTGCAGAAAAGCTTAATGATATAAACGTTGAAAACTTTTTATTTAATATCGCCCATTTTAGCTACTTTACTATTTATTAAATCACACGATCAACATTAAATATTATTTGCTATTGTTGTTGTTGCTTATAAGTACCAGTTATGTTATAACTACTGCCATAAAAACGGACAGGATAAGTTCGACCTCGTCTACTTCTTCCATATGCATTACAGCTATTATTAATATTGCAGTTATTATTGTTGTACCTGTGTCAATTATTTACCAAATTTTAATGTCATTAATTTCATTTCACTGTTAGACTCCATAATACATACAATTTCCTTTTTAATTGATGTTAAATCTTTTTTTGTGTCACATATTCTAATTTAATTGGAGCAGCATTAATTGCACCTGTTTGAACATTATCAGCATCGTAGACAGGTAAAAAGCTACCATTCAATAGTATATTTTTTTGCCGAATGTTTGAAAATTTTTATACACTTCTTTTGTGTTGTGCTCAGTCATCTCTTTGCATCTGTCTTTTAATAAATGTAATTATGACAATATTTTTTAAGTATATTTGCATCTCTTCATTTTCTGTTGGAAATAAAAAGCATTATAGATCAGTAACAATTTAACTGTGTTGGTAATGGATGTTACTTGACAATTCATTCGGCACTGTTCAATTGTGCATGTTCAATGACCGATGTGTATCCGTTGACATTATTTGCTTCATTGATGTAAAGAAACCAAAATCTTTATTTTCTGATATTAGACAATAGGTATCTATCAAGCATTCCACCCGTAGAGTACAACGTGTGATTGTTAGTGGCTAGCTCAAATTAGTTTTATAATTTTTTGTTGTCTTTAATTGTATTTTCAAATTTTGTTGTGAATTACTTCTACAAGTATTTGATAGTGTGTTCATGACGCATCCATGGATATGTGGAAAATTTATAGCGAACAGCGACAATAAGATGCTACGACTGACTTATCATTGTGTGACTTTACTTTGCAATTTTCACTATCTGTTTATGCTATTTCTGCGAAATATTTTAAGAGTGTTACAAATTCATGTTAATTTGTAATGGTTGATCGAAAACATTACTATTATCAGCAGTTAATCTTAAGTAACATATTTTTGATTGAGATTATTATTAAATTTATAATTAGTAAATGGAATGAACAATTTTTTTATAACATTAAATTAATATGTATGTGATATTATCAAGGTAACTACCTATATACATACGATATAGCAATTTAGATAGGGAGGATATATCAACATAATATTACTAAATTAGTTAACAATGTTAAATCAATTAATAATATAATAGTTTATTTATAAACCAATAAAGTAATAAAAATAATGTTGAAAGATTATATACAATGTTGGTATATTGCGACATGCTACTACACCATTTGTTATGGTTTTTAAATCATAATGAAAAAATGTTTCATTTTATTATTATCTACTTTAATTCATTACAACTTATCTGTTAAAGTACAATGCTGCAAGCAAAGTTCTCGTAATTGTACACAAGTGTTCAGTAATGCGCCTAAATTTAATTACGATTAATGTAGCGTTAATTTCTATATATTACATATATAAGAAAAGTGTACTTATTGTGACCTTTTGCTTTGAACTTTTACTTCGAGCTATTTGAGATACGAGCAGTATTAAAGTGCATCAAAGACATTTATAGTTAATCCAGGTGCTACTATCTTTTGTATATTACGCTGTTCGATTTTGTGAAGAATGTTCTTAACAGTAATATTGCGTAACGTTAACTTTTATAAATGTTTTTGAATGTTTAAAATTATTGCATTAGATAATTCTTGTAAAGTTTTTGACTACAAATATAATTATTTGATATTTTATAGTTCTGAAAGTTCTTGTAACAACTCTTCAGAAACTTTTGTTTGATGTAGTTGTATTTACTGTAGGTTTGGTAAATTACGAATTATGTCAGCTGCGATTTCCATACCATTCATCTACAATCTCTGCAAAATTGGGTGTGTTTCCGTTACTAATATTTTGTTATCCATTCTTAATCATTACAATAATTTGTGATTTGTAAGGCATACGTTATTTTTAACTTATCGACTTAATTTTACTTTTCTTAGTTTTTCCTTCTTATCTAAAACTGACGTTTAGAAAAGATTTGAAGAGCTTTACAAATGTAAATTTTATAATTGTTTGCTCCTTGCTAAAGCTGTAATACCTCCAATATTACAGTCTTTAACTATTAATGTGTTTAAAACTGTTAAATTGTAAGTATTACTACAGAAATTTAACGCTCCACAACATTGCAGCTATAAGTGACGTAAATTTTGACACATCGTCAATAAGTACCAGCTTTTGAATCTGTTGCAGATTATTTATAGCCACTATAAATTTTGTGCATTTTTTAATTATTATGCATCAAACTAGAAGTCTCTAACGTCAAGTTTAACACATTTTAATAATTGTGTCAAACTATTTCGTAATTCTTAATTATTATCTTCTTAATTTTTACTTTACACACAAGTTGCTACTTCTGAAATATCGTACATATTATTCATGTTAGGTAATTTACCTTTATTACCTTTAATCGAGCGTATATGTAAAGCTAATGGGTAATACTAATTATAATTATTTAGCCATTATTACATATTCTCCCAGCACTTTGGTTTGCATTATGTACCACCAGGCCACTATATTTAAATTAAACTAATCACATATATCGACGTTGTATGATTGTCAAAATAAGTTTAGTAGTAAATAAATATTTAATTTATATTTGTATTTATATTATTTTATTACTATCAATTCACTTATATGAATTGTTTGTGTTGTCTTATTTATTACCTAATGTAGGAAAATATTTATCGATGACACTGTTTCTGAAATTACACTATATTTTTGAGTAGTGCTCGTCAGCTATAACCGTTAACATTGCATATATATTCTGTCAAAGGTAATATAAGCAAATTATTCAATAAGAATGATATATTTGATATTTAAGAAGTAGTAACTTACACATAATATCGAAAGTGATAAAAGAAGTGTTACAGATCACGAAAAAGATTACTACGATTGTTAAAATGTGCCAAAACAAATGTTAATAATTTTTAATCTAAAACTTTATATTAAATAATTAACAGAATTTATGATGATTGTAAATAATCTGCAACAGATTCAAAAGCTGATACTTATTGACGATGTGTCAAAATTTACGTCACTTATAGCTGCAATGTTGTGGAGCGTTAAATTTCTGTAGTAATACTTACAATTTAACAGTTTTAAACACATTAATAGTTAAAGACTGTAATATTAAAGGTATTACAGCTTTAGCAAGGAGCAAACAATTATAAAATTTACATTTGTAAAGCTCTTCAAATCTTTTCTAAACGTCAGTTTTAGATAAGAAGGAAAAACTAAGAAAAGTAAAATTAAGTCGATAAGTTAAAAATAACGTATGCCTTACAAATCACAAATTATTGTAATGATTAAGAATGGATAACAAAATATTAGTAACGGAAACACACCCAATTTTGCAGAGATTGTAGATGAATGGTATGGAAATCGCAGCTGACATAATTCGTAATTTACCAAACCTACAGTAAATACAACTACATCAAACAAAAGTTTCTGAAGAGTTGTTACAAGAACTTTCAGAACTATAAAATATCAAATAATTATATTTGTAGTCAAAAACTTTACAAGAATTATCTAATGCAATAATTTTAAACATTCAAAAACATTTATAAAAGTTAACGTTACGCAATATTACTGTTAAGAACATTCTTCACAAAATCGAACAGCGTAATATACAAAAGAAAATTAATACTGAACAACACTTGTGTACAATTACGAGAACTTTGCTTGCAGCATTGTACTTTAACAGATAAGTTGTAATGAATTAAAGTAGATAATAATAAAATGAAACATTTTTTCATTATGATTTAAAAACCATAACAAATGGTGTAGTAGCATGTCGCAATATACCAACATTGTATATAATCTTTCAACATTATTTTTATTACTTTATTGGTTTATAAATAAACTATTATATTATTAATTGATTTAACATTGTTAACTAATTTAGTAATATTATGTTGATATATCCTCCCTATCTAAATTGCTATATCGTATGTATATAGGTAGTTAACTTGATAATATCACATACATATTAATTTAATGTTATAAAAAAATTGTTCATTCCATTTACTAATTATAAATTTAATAATAATCTCAATCAAAAATATGTTACTTAAGATTAACTGCTGATAATAGTAATGTTTTCGATCAACCATTACAAATTAACATGAATTTGTAACACTCTTAAAATATTTCGCAGAAATAGCATAAACAGATAGTGAAAATTGCAAAGTAAAGTCACACAATGATAAGTCAGTCGTAGCATCTTATTGTCGCTGTTCGCTATAAATTTTCCACATATCCATGGATGCGTCATGAACACACTATCAAATACTTGTAGAAGTAATTCACAACAAAATTTGAAAATACAATTAAAGACAACAAAAAATTATAAAACTAATTTGAGCTAGCCACTAACAATCACACGTTGTACTCTACGGGTGGAATGCTTGATAGATACCTATTGTCTAATATCAGAAAATAAAGATTTTGGTTTCTTTACATCAATGAAGCAAATAATGTCAACGGATACACATCGGTCATTGAACATGCACAATTGAACAGTGCCGAATGAATTGTCAAGTAACATCCATTACCAACACAGTTAAATTGTTACTGATCTATAATGCTTTTTATTTCCAACAGAAAATGAAGAGATGCAAATATACTTAAAAAATATTGTCATAATTACATTTATTAAAAGACAGATGCAAAGAGATGACTGAGCACAACACAAAAGAAGTGTATAAAAATTTTCAAACATTCGGCAAAAAAATATACTATTGAATGGTAGCTTTTTACCTGTCTACGATGCTGATAATGTTCAAACAGGTGCAATTAATGCTGCTCCAATTAAATTAGAATATGTGACACAAAAAAAGATTTAACATCAATTAAAAAGGAAATTGTATGTATTATGGAGTCTAACAGTGAAATGAAATTAATGACATTAAAATTTGGTAAATAATTGACACAGGTACAACAATAATAACTGCAATATTAATAATAGCTGTAATGAACACATATGGAAGAAGTAGACGAGGTCGAACTTATCCTGTCCGTTTTTATGGCAGTAGTTATAACATAACTGGTACTTATAAGCAACAACAACAATAGCAAATAATATTTAATGTTGATCGTGTGATTTAATAAATAGTAAAGTAGCTAAAATGGGCGATATTAAATAAAAAGTTTTCAACGTTTATATCATTAAGCTTTTCTGCAATATGGTTGCACAAAGGTGATTTTGCGCACGGCAAAACCTCTAACATATAACTAAACAAAGTATTATCGTTATGTTTGCCTGCTGGTGTCTGTTTGCTGTGTGTGTGATAGTCTGCCCACTATCATACCTGCAAAAAGATCGACACTACGCAGAGTGTGTGCGGCGCTTTACATTGCGTTATTTTCCATTGTCCTTGCGTCATCACTGGATAGCATCGATCCTCACATTAAGTCACAACACGAAAAAACAATATAGATGACGATATACGCTTCTGCACCGTAAACATTTGTACATAATGATCTTACGTCGTGTGTTCAAGGAAATTTGGCCAAACTTGCCGGTTCACACAGTATCGTCACCAAGAAAGCAACAACACAGCGACGACTACGGTGTATACATGACAATTAACGTTATAACAGACTATCCGAAGGTAAAAATAGCATAACCATTCAAATTGTTCTCACATATGCCTATTTTACTTGTCAAAATAGGCAAATACAAAACTCATAAAACTGATGCAGTCATTACGATACGAGATTGTATATTATGTAATTACAATGAAGAGTTTTCTACAAACATTACAAATGTGAATGTTATAGATAAGTATTTAATAGATATTAATAATAAGTGCAATATGAAATTGAAGGAAATGTTTAAAGGCAATGACACACAGAAGAAAGATAAGTACAAACTTGTCAAGAAATTTGTGAGATTGCGTCCACACAACACAACACATGAAAGGAATGTTGTTTGTACTTAATTATGTTTGCATGTTGAAAGTATAGTAAAACAGCACGACAAAACGAGCGTAACGTTACATAAACTAATGTATGATATACGCTAGTTGCTGCAAGCCTTGCAAAATTAAGTGATGGCATCTAATGAAATGTATCGCTATCTTCTTTGTATTATCTATGTCGTAAATGTGGTTTCAAACGAGGTCAACAAGATGTAGCAGAAACATAAATAGTACTACAACTAACACCTATTAGAATAACTGGCAACACTACTGATAATACTTTTGCGTTGATATCATTGACATCTGATGCATTGTTATTGCATGGCTAATATGTTTTCAATAAACGATCAGCGTGCAGGCTTACCTCAGATAACTTTAGGACGAATTTAGGTATTAGGTGCGGCGTTTGTAGATACTGCCACCGAAATTGGAGCGTAATATAAACATTATAGGCTAAAACAGAAAGTGTAATAAGCAGAATTAGGTTTATATTGTCGTTAAAAATCAGAACTAAAAAATAATGTAAATATAAATTCGTCATGCTCAGATAATGCAAAGAACAACACTGATGTGAATGCACTAAATATTATCTCGACAACAATAAGAAAATACATTGTAATCAGAGTTACAATATGATAGGGCTAAAACAAATACAATCAACTAATCTCTGGAGAGACACTTTTGTGAATAAAAAAATCAGGCGCTACACACAGCACGTCAGTTACATTCAAACGACTGAGATAGGCGTTTTGGGTAGTCACGTCTGCTCATGAACATGATATGTGCACAGCGGAAAGCTTCCATACATTACACAGATGACGTGAAAAGGTAATCACACCACGAACACGTCAGCAACACCTGTGCTGGATCAATAAAATACGTGCAGTGCCGGACGACTTACTCAATGTGTCGTTCCCAACAGCATTATTAGAGTTAATACACAGAATGGCTGTTGCACGCAAGTGAAAGTGGTCAACGATTAGCAAAATATATGCTAACATCAAGGCAGCACTGTTGAATCTGCCAATATACACTAATCAGCTGCAGCCCAGCATGCTATTCAAACTGGATGAACACCCAGAATGAAGGGCAGGAATGGCAACTGCACTACGATATAACAGGTAAACACCCACAACAACATTTGCACCTGTGACGCTGAAGTAAGTAATGGCAGCAAAAAAAAATGGGTTACCACACAAAGGCTGCTTTGTACCTCACCATGATGTGAGCGTTTGCTGCACGTCCGGATAACATAATGAACTTGACAGTTTGAGATGTAACGTTGGGTGCAGTGAACAAAGATGCCACAATGTCTGTGTCACTTACAATACGAAGAGGTAAAGGGAGCACGATTTCGAAGCCCATGTCAACTGGAGTTGCTCATGACACAACAAGATGCCTCCACACTGCATGCACTCATGTGTCGTGAAGCACCACACCAGTACCTATTTAACAATAACATCACGTTAAAGAATGTATGTGGTGCGATACGAAAGAGAGTCATATACGCGTAGACACACTCCACAGATATCTTGATTATGACCACTAGTTAACAACCAGTGTGGACGTAAGAGGGTGTAACACAGCGCAGGACAACGCAGGTCATGTTTTCCTACTCAACCACACTAACTGAAACTCAAAGGCACTTGACGCCATCAGTTTAGGCGTCAATGAAGTAGAACTGTACAACCTCATAAGTCAAATGAACAATGAAACACCCATCACACTGCCACACCCATCCATATGACCCATTTTATCTAAAAAAGGTCACGTTACTAAACGTAGATGCAGTAAAGAGTTTGCCTACAAATTATTTGTCATCACATTAGTTTCTACTTTATGCTTTGCTGTGATTGCAGTCTTTTTATTTTTTGTCACTTGTTACCTCCCGCACCATCATCAAGAAGACGCAGTTGTTTCTTAATGACATTCACAAAGCGGTTGAGATGCACAAGTTCGAAAGCGTTGTGACGGTCACATCACACAGCCCTTTCCTTTTAGGTGTACATGGTGTTAATGTTTTTTGCAGTCAATGAAATAAAAAGACAAAGCAGATTAATCACATAACCACATGACTATTTGCCAAATCTCAATAAAGTAATTAAATAAAGAAAGACTGACACACCTCACATTACCCATCACGCCTTGCACGACGACAACAGCTGCGTTATGCACGTTATATGCTGCAAATAGACTTCTGTACATATTTATGACAGCATACCCTTGCCTGAAAAGACACGCAACTGTTTTGTATTCCGTGCAAATGATGGCTATTACCGCCTAAAGACACTACTGACAGGAGCACGTTGAAGTGTAGTCGTAGCGTACACAAGCAATCACAAATGTCATTGTAGACATCAACACACCAGTAGTAATATCAACATTGATAGACAACATAATGATTGCTGAAGAGGAAGGGCAGTAATACAATTTTTGCTACACTGTGCGCACCATCTTATAACGCATACGTTGTGTAAATTTACTCACATAACCTAACAAAGAGCTATTGGCAAATAGTGATGATGAACTGTTGTTGTAAATGGCTTGTGGCAACACTGTATTTTTGGGTGAATAGTATGCATGAAATGGTAGAGAGAGAGTAGTGCGCAATAATACAAAGACTGTTGCCAAATTGATCTTAGTACTACGTGCACAACGTTTTACGTGTTTCGTACATTTACCTCATTGGTGTCACTCATTTGTTATGCAGTGCACACTTCACACAACTCAACCCTGCACAACTATTTACTTTGCTACGTGCATATCGTGCAGTGTGTGTAGGTTAGTAGAAGCACATCAAAACTGGGATGCGGAGATGTCTATAGTTGTGCCCTCAGTGCGTAATGCACTTGATGAGATTGGTGTAAAATTGATAGAAAACAAGTGATGACACATAGCGGATTATGTTGAATACACTAATAATGATGACGACTATGATGCCTTCATATATACCACTTACACTTGAACGTGGTAGAAGTGCCATTGCAAAGTGAAGGAATCTAGCAACACGCATTTGTCAACAACAATGAGTGCATGACTTGCAATGCACAGGCACTCCACAAGGTGAAAGTACAACAAACTACTTCACAGCACAACACTCGGCACATGCATAGCCACAAGCAATCTTGATGTTTTTGCATTACATGAACATTAATTGTTTGTTCAACTCAGTTACACTATTTAACATTACAATATTATTAGATCAATTTTATATTGTATCAGTAAAACGCAATGAAAACGTCTTTGGTAGTATCAGTAGAAGGTATGACTTAAACAAACTGCATCAGCTTAAAAAATAAGTTAGTGATTTTTATAAAGAAAATATTTAAGTAGTTTATTTCTACATCAGAGCTAAACCTAATTCTCCTAATCTATTATTCAGTAACTTTGGTACAAACATAACAAATTAAACTGTGGAGCACTATGCGAAAAATTCAGTTGTTCCACTATTTCGCGAATGTTGTTCAGGAAATGAGATAACAAACACTAATAAGTGTAAAAATCAAAAATAACAGTAAATTAATTGACAAAACAATAGTATTGTGGGGAGAGCAAATCGTCTTAAAATTAAATTATATGGCAATATTATAAATGAAAATCGTGGAGTAAGTTGCAAACGGATTAAAAATAAACACATAATTTTTTCATTTTTAACGTTTTACTTTTTTGCGCTTTCGTTTTAATATTATTTTTATGTATACATTGATATTACATTTAACTTAAACTGACTTGTCTGTCACGTAGAAATCGATTTAAATGCTTTACTTAGTTTTCATTTTCTTAATTCATACTACTTAATTAAATATAAATACTGCAACCTTTGCTGAACATCTAACAACTATTCTAGTTTAAAACTATTTATTATTTTATTTTAACTTACATTACATCTCCTCTTATTCCAGGTTAATTCTTATGACAATATAGTAAATGTATAAATGCATATATTGAAGTATAAGTAATTTGTGCATTTCGTATAAAAATATGATAACTTGTACAAACACTCATTGCTGCATGATTTAAATTGCTCTAAATTTGCCCTATCTATACAAACTTCCTGAATTTCTTAATTATTTATCCTTGTAAAACAAATATTAAGTATACTTTATCATGTTAAATTTTATATAATCATAAGGTATATATTTAAAGTTTACATATGTATATTATATTTCTCTTTCATCTTTCATCAAATATTCAAAACATGATGTAAAATTATATTAAACACACTGATTTTTTATAAATGTTATCGTAAGTGCATAAAATTATAGTTATTTGCACTGTTATCACAAAATGCAAGTTACTCGATAACTTACTATTATTTTGATATGTTAATGATATTAAACGTTAACACACAAAAAAAGAAATGTATTGAAGACATTATCCCAAAAGTATTTTGGTTTAATTTTCTTTATCCGTTCAACTTATGCATTTCAAATTGGTATTGCCAGTTTTATATCTAGTATTTATTCATGTATTGATGTGTTTAATACATATTTTAAATATTTATCGTATTATTATGTTTAACGAAATAATTTATTCTATTATTGATGGCAATAACGCTGATCGAAAGAGATAATTAAAATATAACATAGTTAATTTTAATAAAAATATATTATTGGATATGCAAGTATATATACATTTTAAGTGGTAAAGGTCAGCTGATTTAATTAGGTCAATATTGACTAAATTCATTCAGCTTTATTTTGAAACAATTATTTATTATGCATGAATAAATAACGTTATTATACTTTTGAATACACGATAAAAATTTACAAAAGAATAGTTTTACTGTATATTTATGCTTTGAATGCTGTCAAAATAGATACCTTAAAATTTTTTACTTCAATACTATTATTATATTAGCTATAATTAAATTGTCTACTTTAAGGTAAAGAATATGTTTTCTGTATTCACACAAGTATATGTAATATATTTTTGTACAATAATATCATCAACACACATTATTTATTACTTTGCAAAGAACTCACATATCAAATTCTTTTATCTATAAAATCGCAGTTAAAATATAAATAAATAAGTTGAGTTTTTTTTTTCAAATATCGCTTTTGTTGAGCACATATATTTAAATTTAGACTTAACTTTATCAAACAGATAACATAATATAAGTATAGTGCATATTGTTATATAAGTTTATTGAACATGTAGCCAACGTTTATAATTATGCAAACTACGTCAAAATTATCATCTTATTAATGGACAAAGATTTACGTGTGTATGAGTAAATTATTACTATAACCTGACAGAAACACATTTCTAAAATTTATTGCTGCTTTTATAAAATGTCAAGAAATTGTGTTAGAAAATGATTTGACAACTATTGAACTTCAACTTGTTTTGTTAAAAGTACATCTTAATCAGTACAGCTTTCTACGTAATTTGTATAATAAATTATCTAAAAAAAACATTTTCTTCATATTTTTGATGCGAAAAAATAAGTGTAATACTTTCATACATGCATTTGATTAATTATTGACCCCTAAAACAATTTTTTGCAATAGCTATTGCTACAAATTATAATAGAGTGCGGTTCTTTTTGTTACCACTAATACAATTTGCATTTATTTTTTCGTGTTTGTAAAACAATATTGATGTCCAAATAATATTGATAACATTATCGCTATGCTAACAATTAGCTCATTAAACTTTTTATTTTGGATGAAATGGTGCCATATGAACAACATTGTTTCATTGAAATTAACTAAATAATCAAATTTATTTCATGTTTGCTTTTTATATCATTATATATTCATCAATTTAAAGGGACATGCAGAACGATAAGTTATTGTGAAATTTACCGATGAAATAAACAGTATGTTAACAATAAAATGTGTAATGAATAATAGTAACAATAACTTTCGTGTTGCATAATAGTTTATTTTGTATTATTTAGATTTCATAATAAAAATTGAAGAAATTAACTTTTATCTTTATATTATAGTTAATAAATCACATAGCTTGTCAACATTTTAATACTTCATAGCGTTTCCAATATTTTAAGTTTTATTTATTTTATATATATTTTTACATTATTGTTCAGCAATGGGGAGTGCTTGCAGTAATACGAGTATTTCTAAGTAAAATTCAAGGAATGATCAAGGCGATCGTAATAACAATTTTGCATCACACCAAAATGACCTCAATCCTAATCAAAACAATCGCAAATCTTAACGCAATCATGAGAACAATTAATGAAATTATCTGAACTCACAGTCACAACCATCTAACAACAGTAACTACTACCCACCACAATCAAACAATTTTTATCCTAATCAAAACAGTCATGGGCCATTAAATGAAGTGAATTAAAATGGTAATCAAGGTAAACATCACGAATAGTATAATGACAATATGAATTACAACACTTAACACCGAAATAATCAGTACGAGAATATTGGTGTTAAAGTGCATAATGGAAGTAATGGGTAAAACAATGATCATGGAAATCAAAAGTATAACGCTAATCAATCTCATCAATACAATAATCGCAGTAACAACAATTATAATCACGCTAATGGACAGTGCTTCTCTCAAGGTAATGGATCTAATATGATTGTGAACCTTGTACAGTAGGTGGAAAAGGAGTTTCAAAATTTGGAGTATAAATTTATGAATTAATTAAAATTGTTGTTGTAAGTATAAATTATCTTATATAATAATTTACATTTAAATAATCAAAGTTAAGTCTACTTAATACTAAATCTAAATCAATCGCAAATTCTTTTCTCATCAAAAGGTATATATATATATATAATTAAATAAAATGATGGAAAAAATAATGTAAGTTCACAACAATGGTTATTTTGCTTTTGTTATTGTTTAATGCAATTCATAGTATTAATTAGAATTTATAAAATTAATTAATTTATTACTTCACTAGATTTTTATCTATCGCCGTTGTTAAATTGTATTGAGCAATGTTGTTGTTTTATCGATAACCTTTCGAGCCGACAATATTACTTCACAATAAATACTATATATATATTACAATACCTCTACTAATTTTAAATATATTTTTTTAAGCGCTGTATTATCGTTATAAGTTGTTTTCAGCAATCCTCATTTTATATTAAAACTAAAACGATTATTTTCGTTATTTTAAATCTTAATCAAATAATTATTTACTTTGACATGAAGACAATGTTTTAATGTACAAAATGTTTATCAAACAATCTGTCAACACAAGAAATGTGGTATAATGCATTCACAGTTAATGTTAGTGTTCTCCGTGTACATATCTTTTACATTCTCATATTTTATGAATTTTATATATCAGATAGTTAAGTATTCTTTATTTACAATTTAGAAGAAGGCTTACGTTTACATAAAATCTGATATTATTCATACTTTTGAAAGAATAAAGATCAATTATTAAGTATCATAGCAGATAAAAAGGTTCTTTTTAGTTTTTAAATTGTTTGATAGTTATACGTATAAACTATCAACATCAACGCCATAATTTTAAAAATATCAAACTAAGTAATATAACAATTTTTAATAGTAAACTTTCTTTTTCATTTCAAGGAAATTACTTCATCATAACTTAATTTTTTTTAAAAGTATTTTGACAATATTTTTTGTGTTCACATCTCAAACGAGATATGACATTTCTTTTAACGATATATCCTTATTACCGCATCCTTTGACACTACCAGGACATTTTATCACTTTTTAATCGTTCAATCTGACATACCTGTAGTTGCCGAAATCGTTTACAGTAAGTTATACTCCTACAGAATTCTACGCAGGTTTTGACTCAAATTAAATAACACTAAAAGCTGGAGCAACTTTTAATACTAGCTTTTGGTAAGGTTAAGAAACTTTACCTGTTTCCACGTCAATATAAGGTAATTTGGAGTTTTCTCGTTTGAATGATGCAAGTCCATGAGGATTAGGTAAAAATTGCACTATGATTGTCAAAATACTTGACTGAATCCCAATTCTCAAGTGTTCATATTTCACGTCTTTATTCGCAACCTTTTTCAACGCCATAAAGTACAGGACTTCATATATAAATTACGGCTGCCAACACACTTAATATCTTGTTAAATAAAACATTTGATGAATTATGTGACCTTTCCAGATCAGGAATAAGTATTTTACATTAAGTATAACAATATCTATCAACAGATGCACGGTAATTTATTACTAAGAAATTAAACGAACTAACTTAGCTGTTGTAAAAGATTACTGTTGAGAACGGTCCGATAGAAGGTGCATTGTAGTTTAATTTAGTAATTCCTGCTGGCGCGAAAATTGATATTGATATAGGTGTTCGTGGTTTTGGCTGTGATAAATAAGGATGAGTTTGTGCACTTCCATCATACAAAGGACTAAGTATAATTGGTATCTAGTTATCTGGGTTTGGTGATCTTGACGGTATTTCAGCAATTATGCCTTAACTTCTATAATCGATGAACAGCAAACTCAGTGATGCGTTGATGTCATTCTGTGATCAAGATACAGGTTTATGTATAATCAATTTACCACATGATAAACCAACAATTATGCCACCAACACTATTATTAATTCTTTTCCCAATAGTTTCAGCTGTATTGATAATTGTAATTGTTAACGTTAATGTTATTCGGCATATTAAAAATCCAGTTGTAAATTATCAAAATGTACCTATTTCCATAACTCGAATTGTTTGTGAAGACACCCTTTTCTGCATATTTGTTGCAGGAACAATGATGATGTTCATATGCTCAGATATTACTACAGCGGCCACAGTTGTCATTGGAAAGTAGATCACGATGTACAACTTTTCGTTAATGAACACGGTGCATGATCTTTGGTTTGGTGGTTTGAAACCTCTCTCTGTATTCGTGATGCTTTTTAGTGGCATATATCCATATTTTAAATTGTTTTGCATGCTTTTGTGCACTGTTATTTTACATTGCCCAGATTCACGAATTTTAAAGATAATTGATTTAATGGGTAAGTATAGTTACATTGATATTTTTGTAATGTTGATAATGGCGTCTGGGTTATGTATAGATAATATTGTTGTTGCGATAATGCGGCCAGCTTTTTTTCTCTTTGTTGCTGCTACTACAGCATCTATTATTGCTGGAAATTATGGTGTCCATTTGTGGCGAATTAAAACTTCTATACGCAAAGCTTATTATCATAATGCTTGTGATACTAAGTAGTTTTCAATGAAAACTAAACAACTCAGTATATAGACCGAGAAGATGCCAAAGCAATCAGTGAATGGCGACAGCTAATTTGCGGAACTTGTCACTTCCTCAGGAAATTTGTACGATAACAATTACAACGACAGACTAATGAATGATGATGTTACAGTATCTACAACTAAACGTGACATGTATGGTGACTTGTGTCGATCCCGTCCGCTATTGTGATTATTGCTTTGACCTTACCTGTATGCCTGTGAACATGTTTATCGTTTTCAGTGGACGGTTTAGCGCATGTCATATTTCCGACAGATCGTAAGTTTACCATATTGGTAATTGCTGCCAAAGCACACTGACTATGTTTAATTATAGTAATCTATACTATTTTAATTGCACCTTTTCTGAACGCCTTGTTTTTCCCTTCAATGTGCTTTTTCAACACTTGAACAGCTGCAGATGTATTTTTGCTTGCCTGCGTTGCTGGATTAGTCCAACTGAATCAATTTGTTCAGTTTATGTTGGGTGGAAATTATAGTTTTGCATACAGCATACACGCCCACCTTCATGTAACACTAATACCATTGCTTATCGCTGCTATTCTCACATGGGTTATATATTTAATGTATGTGTTCAACTGTCGTCAATGTAACAAAAAACAAAAATAAGAAAAAAATGTTTATTCCATATTATGTAAGATTTGTTCCACTTTACCCTCTTTCAAACACACTCCCTCACTTACTAAAATAAATTGTATCAAGAATCAATGTTTTCTATTTTCAGTTTATGCATAATTAATTATTGTCAGAGAGAGTTTGTAAATAAGAGTGTTGTTAAAGTATAAGAAAAGTTATATTCTTAAGAATGATAGCGTAAAATAATAAATTTATATTGGCAAATTAGTAATTTACTTATGAAGTAAATAATCTTAGTAGTTCTTGAAAGGAATATGTAATTGGCAAATGTTAATAGAACAAGGTCAAATATGGCATAAAACTTTTATGTTTTTATTTTTGATAATAACTAATGTAGGTGTAACAGTGCGGAGGGCATCAAGTTAATTTACATTTACTGATAATAGCTCATAAACACTTTTGCGTGAAATTATTTTAAAATATAATAATCAATGTATAATTGAACAGTGATTATTTATGTTAAAAATATAAATATGTATAAACACTATTTAACAATACAAGTTTTTCTTGCCTTTTTTTTTGCATCAAGGTTTCATTTAGTTTAATATATATATGCTGCAATATGATTAATTTTCATTACTGAAATAAGAAAAATAAGTATGCAGTCTAGCATTTAATTATTTGGTAATCAATTTTATTTTCAATGAAAACTATTTGAGGTTAATTATAACATAATTAACAGCAATGTACGTCAGCCTTTTTACTTTGATCAATCTTTCTTTTTAAAAAGATTTTAGGACAATTTTAACATCATCAGTTATGCAAAATACAATGTATATATTTGTGTTTTAATACAATAATCACTTGATAAAGTAATGGATGAAGTAACAATGTACTTGTGTAGCGTGGAAAACAAATAATTTGTTAAAATTAACTTGTTGACTTCAAAAATTATAATTGAAATAGGAAATAAGTAATGATAGGTGATTATATAAAATTTTTAACAACCTGCACGTTTACATAGTTTTATAATGTTACCTATTGACTTTTTAATCTAGTGGTACAAACATGGAAACACAGATAAGTATGTATCAATGCGAATATAATGCTGTCTCAGAAACAACAAAATTGAAATAAATATATTATATTTTGTTTTTTTAAATTTTATTGTCATATCAAGAACACAGCGCAGAAATTTTTAAGTTCAAATCAATATTGATTGACTGTTAAATATTTTCACCATATTTTTGTTGCAAAAAAAGTACAAGGTGTCACATAAATACAAATATATTTGTTATATTTGAAAGAATAATGTTTAAATTAATATACATTTTTGTGTTATTACTTGTCTTTATGTAGTAAATATTGTGATGTACTGCTGTACATATATAATAGCATTGTGATATCGTCAAGTCAAGCGAAATATACACAAGTTACTTAATTTCAGATTTTACAGACTCTATTTGTCATGACGAATGCAACGTTCGCAAATTACCTCTCATGGCATGCTTTAACATAGGTGCTCGAAAATCGACCATATCTTACTGTGATGGTGCAAAAATGAGAATTTATACATATAAAGAAGCAAATTGTTACGGAGAAGTACATATCGATACGTATGACACAAATAAATGCATTAATTTAAGCACACACTATATAAAATATCAGTGTTATTAAGGCAATTAATAAACGTACAGCAAGATAGATACCGTAGTAATAAATTAATTTTATCACTTTGTTTTTAGATAAATAGTTAGACAGAATAATTATTGATATTTGTTTTTTGTTAAGGTAGTATTTTGCTAAAACGTTAAACAGCTTTTCTGTTAAATCAGTCTTGTTATTTTGCAACTTTTCTTCATTGTTTACAATGATGTAAATAGAAAATTTCGATTATAAAATAAAAAAATATATAGTGAATATATTGTTTTCAAGTATTTTTGTTTGGCATTATCTATTTGTGTAGTAATTTTTATATTTGGTAAGTTAATGCAAATTTGTTTTCATCGTGACATGTTGCCACGATCGTTAAAATGATGACGTGTATATATATATATATATATAAATAGTTATAAATTGCAATAAAAAAACGAATTGTATTACATGCAATCAAACTTAAGATACTAATCGGAATGTGATTAAATAACGTGTATCGATTGATAGATAATCAATATATACATATGTAATTATTGAATGTGACATCTTTCTTGATGACAAAGACATTTATTTTTGTATCGCTAATATCATATTGTTTTTTACGCTTAACAATTCCTTCAAAACTATGGCACATTGAGTGTATATTTGCAAGTGTTTTCTTTGAAGATATCTTGAAACATAAGATGTGTGTTATACTTCTTATCAAAAACAATTCGATTTTTGATTTATACTTTAACGTAAATCAATGACTATATTATCAAAATGACCATGTAGTAATAAATAACTAAAACTTTGTAACATAAGTTATGTGTATGTGCCTTACTATTGCAAGATCAAACTTCTTTTTTGTTATCTATCATCAACACTTTTACAAAATTTTTCTACTGTACATCTATTACATTTTTTAGAAGGTGCTGGGTATTAAAATATTTTATTCAAAATTATCTGTTTATAAGACAAATTAATTTTGTGTTTGATACTCAGCTATTTAGAAAGTAACTGTCATTTGAGTTACGTATTAGTTGTGTGCATAATATAGTGATGGTTTTCTAATTTATTACTAATAGTCATTTTGATATATAATCTTTTTTTGAGTAAAATAATAAATTAGTTGTTGACATAATTAACGCAGAGCTTTGTCTGCATTGTATTAACAACAACCAGCTTTATTGTTCTTATAATGTATTGAACTGTCTCTATATTGTATTTTGTTACGATTGGAACAAGTTCTCGCTTCTTACCTTTAATGACACACCGTTGGTCTGATACTACCATATATTGTGGAAACTAACCAATGCATTCTTTTTTGAATATAACCA